>CM060951.1:96305036-96411330 GCA_030765055.1 Mantis religiosa | reverse complement strand
GAGAGAGAGAGAGGAGAGAGATAAATTCTATGCTTTGACTGGATTACACGTTTTGCACACAATAGTATTTTACTATGTTTAACAATTAAGTGAAAGTTCATCCAGGACGAAGTGCACTTTAGAAGCTATTCCCACAATTTCGTGAAACATTGTAACTATATAGTATTTTAATACAAATTGTTAATATTTCTTTAATTAATTTTAAAATATTTGAAACTATTTCCTTGTAGAAAAATAATATGAGGGTAATCTCCTAAAAATACTTGTGTCACATCCTTGGAAATGCTAAACGTAATAACGTAATAAATTTAATATAATTTTCAGTCGAACTCAATGCTCCTTTTGTTGCGTTCTATGTAAACACTAGCAAAAAAAAAAAAAAAAAAAAAAAAACCCTTAGTAATAAATAAAATCGTCAGTTTTGCCCATATGATTCGCTCATCTTCCCCCTCCCCCTCTCTCCCTTTCGCTATCTCGTTAATATTGTGTGCACAGAGAGAAACAATTTTAGCTACTTCATAAGCGATTGTTTTCGGCTGCAAATTAAATTTGATAGAAACTACTTTCTGCATTTCCCTCGAACTTATTCAATTCCAAATGCCGTACTTTCCTAGAAGACTGTCTCGATTCTTCAATATTATGGAAATGTCTAATAGAAATATTAAGAAGGGGGGAAATATAATTTTGCCAAAAAAATTATTGTAAGCAATATAAATTAGAATTAGTAATCTGTGAAAATGTGTAATTACAATTTATGAAATATGAGCTGAACTCTACACCTGCAAAATGTATCATTCTCATAGAGGTAGAAATGTTTAAGTATGAAATTTACCTTGTGTGTATCTTATTGATAACAAGGAGAAATGTGTGCTTCCAACTAAGTTCTCTAGAATTGTGTTTCAAGTAGAAAACAGAACGTCCAACTGCGCCTTATTTTATTTTTGGATGATAACACATAGAAATATTTTAATAATGTTGAAATAAACATATCTTTTCATACAGAAGTTGCGATTGAAAAGTATAAAATTCCATACTTCCAGTTCAGATTACCTGCAGAAACAAAATTCAATATGGAGATAGATGCTGTCTACAAAGAATATGAAATATAGAACAACGCTGTTGAATTGTGTTCCACTAGGAGCATTTTGTCCTATCTACTATTCATATCTGACTGGTGAAACAGTCGATGAATAAAACACTTGGCTCAAACTAACCTGACAAGATTTATTGCAGTATTTACAATATTTACATAGACAAGAAGAACGCGTGGTGGTGAGAATAGGAGGCTATTTACTATACACGAAGTACATACACAGAGAACAACGTCCAAAAGGTGAGAATTAGGTCACAGAAAGGGGAGGCCATAAACGACACCTGCCCTTTTTGTCACTGGCAAGTTTTTATAGGACTTTCGGCTGGAGATCCTCTAGGCTGATGCTGATCATTCTGGCAATTTTGGGCGACGGTGTGAGAGTACATTTACAACAATAGACTTGAGTTTTCGTGCTCTCCCTTAGGGCCTAGTTCAGCATAAAAGAAATGCAAAATGTTATTTTCAGTACCATGGATGACACGTAACACCCGCGCTTTGTTAGAATATTAACCAGATTACAAGTGAACGTTCCTGCTTATCTTTTTGATTACATAGAAGGTGGCGAAATATAACTTGTGTTCTAGTTCACGGCAGAGGTGTTCTGTTGTAACGGTTCTTCAGAATGTAGTCATATGCTGTGATTCACTTCATTTTAGTAGCATCTAGAGTACTAGAGATTATGACATTCTCCAGGAACTGATAAGCACATTGGATACACAGGTTGTTACTAACGAGCATTATTTTGTGTATTTAAAACGTATTTTCTTGCTATACGTGAGTTTTGTTTCACAATATGTGGGCTGAATACATATTTAAGACGAGCGTTAACGAGATAACACAGAAAAGCTCAATACATATTTGACAGTGTTTAAAACCTATTCTTATTACACATGGCAGCACAGTTAATGGACATTGATCTTACAGAAAGTAATGATAATTTGGAAAGGAAATGTGGGAAAAGCAGCATTCCAGGTCTGGTAAGGATACTACCCCTGCCTGTCAGTTATGAGGATACCTGCTAATCAATCTACTGTGTTTGGTTTAGGCAAATGGAAGAGGTAAGCATTCTTCTATGGCTTGTCAACAGGATATAAAATACTTAAAGGGAACTATCACACCTGTACGCGCTTTGGCCGCCTCGGTAGCGTAGATGGTAGTGTGTCTGCCTCACGTTCAAGAGGTCCCGAGTTCAAATCTCGGTCAGGGTGAGTTACCTGGATAAGGCTTCGGGTAACTCTAAGCTCCATGGACCCCGGGCGCATTTGAGCATCATTTTACCCATTTCATTCACCGTCCGATGTAACTTAACGTTGGAGGACGTAAATTGAAAAAAAAAAAAAAAAAAAATATCCATAATACTAGGAACATAGAGGCTTAATAATAACACAGCATTGTACGGAAGGAATTGTTCACCCCTGACGGTTAGCGCCCTACACGTGACATATGTAAGAAACGCCGTCCCCACACGTAGCACAGAGCTGAAGAGGGATGTCCAGCAGCTACTTGCAAGTGTGCTCAGATTTCAGTTTTGGGCGTTGCGTTTCTACTCCGCAGCAAATTTTTTGTGCACATGGTTTATATATAGCAGGCATTATAACATTAAATGTTCAGGTGCGTAGCGGCGTGGGTGCAGTGGTACTTCCCTTGTTTTTTTTTTTTTTTTTTTTTTTTTTTTTTAATTTTACGTCCTCCAACGTTAAGTCATATCGGACGATGAATGGAATGGGTGAAATGATGCTCAAATGAGCCCAGGGTCCATAGAGCTCAGAGTTACCCGATATTCGCCTTTCAGGATAAGGGAAAACCCCAGAAAAACCTTATCCAGGTAACTCACCCTGACCGAGATCTCTTGAACGTGTGGCAGACACTATACCACCACGCTACCGAAGTGGGCCTTTCCCTTGTTTGTAGATACAACTCATAAGCGATATATTATTTGAAATAAGTTTTAAATCGTGTAAAACGAATTTACTTAAGTCATTAAGCTGTAGTGGTTATTGCAAAAACATGAGTTGAACGAAAAAAAATGGTAATGTCATAATATATTGCTAGGAGTAACCTTTTGGAAATCGCTTGATACTTACAGATATACAACGCAAGGTACATCTCACCCATTGCAACCTACAGAGGTTTATTGTGATAGCACTTCTCAGACGTGAATAAAGTGTAGGAACACAAGAGCTTCAGGCCATAGGCCAGATAGGCCACAAAGAAATACGGAAGTACTCAACACTTCCATGCTCGAAGACTCGCTTCACTACTGCTGCTACCTAGATTCATGAACGATCCTACGACCCTCTACCTAGCAGCCCTGTATAATTGCGTCCACGAAAATAAAGTACTCATTCCTTTGAGTAAGGATCCGCACAATCTGTCCGGTAACACATACGGCTTTGATAGATATGATCTCTTTATCAGCGTGCTTTTATATGTTGCGAGATGGAATAATTTGGATGAAATGCTTTTTTTAATATCCCATCTTTTGTAGAGATATCAGAGAGTTGAGACTTTAGCTCAGAAGGATGTTGTCAGCTCATAAGTTTGTGGTGACTTTAAAAATAGTTGGAGAATTTGAAAAATAAATTTGGGCTATCGGATGTAATAGAATAGAATAAAATTACTTTTTCTTTTCAACTTATACATGTTTGAAACAGTTACCTAACCTTATTTGCAAAAACAGGATCAATGAGAGAGCACACTGAGTCGTTTTAATTTTCATATACTATTATGCACAAATAAAATTGGTCCGGCGTTTTCCCATCGTTAAGAGAACTGCGTAATTGATAATCATGTTACATCGAAAGTCAAGTGCGTGGCTAACTGTAACATGATAAATCTTCAGAAATATCCAAAACCGATAATTGAGGTTGCATGTAAGTCAGCACTAACACTCTAAACATGAATATTTATAGACATTTCTGGGATATTAATCGAGAAAATGCACTAAAGAGGATGAAAATAACCTGACATTAATATTAATGGAACTGGAGAGGTTGAAGTCGTATGCAACTTGCGGAATATAAAAATCTTTATCTCGTAGTTGGCCATGCATATGGTAATCTACACTGCAGTAAGTATTATTACATTCTAGAGATAAAGAATAATTTGTTCTTGAAAATGCCTAATTGACAAATATTCTGGTTTTCAAGAGCAATTTTATCGTATCATGTAATGGTTGTAATTATTATGATGCATTCTGACTAGCTAGAGAAGTTCGTTTTCATAGTTGTAACTCTAGATTTTTGAAAGACATAGCCATTTTATACCACGATCTTGAAAGACGTACCTTTGAAAACAGTATTTTAAACAGATGAGCAATAGAATGCGTAAAAAGAGCCAATTTTCAGAATTCTATCTTTAAAACTTTTTAGAAAATGTTTCCTATACAGGCCAAAGTGTAGTTTTCGAAATGATCATTTAAAATATCTTTTTCTTATTGATTTTGCAGATAAGCCAAGGTACATAAGGAAATGACAGGATATTTTATGACACCAAAAATCTATAAAAGTGCAATTTTTTTATCTGTCTGTTCAGTTGCCCAACTACATTGTCTTTTACTTTAGCTATTCCTGGTATAAGGTACCAAAAGCATTCTCGTATTCGATCTCAGCGTTTAAAAAAGCAGTTCGTCTGGACACAGTCAATTGCCCCTGGTGCACTGGAGTTTCGATTCGCAGTAATTTTTTACATGCCAATAAATTTATTAACAAGAGGCTGTCGATTTTAAACAATTTAAGAACTATCGGATAGGTAAGCTTGGAATCAGTTAAACGTATGACAAAGTGACTATCCATAGTGACGCTTTAAATCTAGGATGTTCTGCACAATAAATTAATCTAAAAAAATTATATATGAAAAGTGTTCTGAGTGTTGAAATGGAGGAGAGAGAAGCAGAGGTAGTTTTATAAGGTACGCGTATTTTAAACGTCTTTTAAAACTGTAAACGAATATTTTTAGAAAATTCCCTTTTCCCCAAAGAATAGTGATACCGTCCCTGTCAGGCGTAACACTAGCATAATAACCGAGAAAGTCATATTAAATGTATAATTACGGGCGGATAGATATCACACCAAGAATTAAGCTAAATTATAACAAATACAGGGGATAATGATCTAATATACAGGTGCACAAATTAAACAGGCAATCCCAATACATAAATTTTATTGCAAGCACGTGAACCCAACTAGTAAAGAGAGCCGGGAAAATGAACACTTACCCTCACAGGAATGTTGTGTCGAGCCGACAAAGGGGCATTGTTTGAGAATCACCCAAGGCTAGACCCAAGCGACAACTCGTCGTCCGTAATGCGCGAAGTAATGCTCTCGCGACATCCAGAAACGACAACGCAATCACGGCTTCATACATCACTCGGCGCGTCTTAGAAATTTACAAGTTCACTCGCGACTGTGATTCAAACTAGCCGTCATGTCACGCGCACAGCAACGGGCAAATCCTAAGTCTCGCGCCTAATGTGCGAGTTACACCAACACAACAGTGACGAGTGGAGAGGGCGACTTGTATAAATAAACTTGGCATTCAACAGTCTGTGTGATAATACCCATACACTGTCAGGACACACCCACTCCCTGAAACCCAAAAGAGAGAATTCATGCAGACCTACCCTGAGAAAAACCCCGGCCTGTTGTGAACCTCCCATCCGTAGCCGTCACCCGTCACATATGCTATCATATGAGGTGTTGAGTGCCACGAGGGCTCAATGAGGTATTGTCGCCCTGTTGGAACGGTTATCATGGATTTATCTTTGGTAATAGATACCTCTCAGATAACGCACTGATTATTCTTGTAAGAGTGAGAGGAAAACTGACGCGCCTCCCGGTCGTGTGCTAAGCACCAATGAACGCATCACTTCAGCCAATGGAATTCGCAGAAATCACAAATGACAGATATACGTTTACTCCGCGTGGAGGAATCAGTGCGTTATCTGAGAGGTATCTATTACCAAAGATAAATCCATGGTAAGCGTTCCAGCAGGGCGACTATACTTAACGGGCAAGTGTCGCCTGAATAGGTTGCGTGGAAAATGGGCTATTCCTTTCTTTTTCAAAAGATCTGTCGATTAACTGAAATATGAATAAGTTTATATCTAGAGTTTTTGTTAACAGCCTTTGAACACCGTTCTCATATTTTATGTACCCTAAACCTTAAGAGATAGGCGAAAATCTATTGGAGGATAAGGGCACACCTTGTTAAGATGTAAAATTACCCGAGATTCCTTGCACCAATTCCACTCTGTGGGGCCGCCCACCTCTGTTCACAATGTGTAACATTGTCATTATAGGGATCTAAGTTATAGTAAGGGACAAGGTGAAATGTACAGTTGCTCATTGAAAGCACTACAATGTTTGCTAGCCTCAGCTCTTTAGTAAAATGAAACACAGAACTGACAGTGTTTTCTTTACCTGACTAACTTAACATGCTCCGCCCATTTGTTTCGTAAAGGTTTAGTTCCCCTTGAAATCGAACGCGCACATATCGCGGTCGTTAATATATAGTATATAAGTACGATATATATAATAATCATCATTTTTATCTGCAACCATTTTCCAATAATTCCATTTTTCGTTGGAGTGTCTTTAGATCTCATTCAATAAACTTTTACTTTTGTTTAAACAATTCCTTCTTTTTACCCCTGCTTATTAGTCCATACAGGAGGTATTAACTAAAGCTTGCTTGTTTTAAACACCTGAATATTTTCTCACCTTACATTATTTGTTACTGCAGTATTGAATACTATATATTTTGTAGTTGGGACAGCAGTTGTTTAGACCAGCAGTGATACACTAGTAAGATTTGAGTGAGTTCATGTTTAGTAAAGTGAGTAATAATTAATATTATTTATTGCAAGTATTCATTTATGTTACTGTGATATTTATTTAATTATTTACACTTCCAGTAACTGTTGAATTACGGTTTCAGATCGGAAGTGCACCAATTGAATAAATTAGAACTTATAGCAACATTAAATACAAATATTTTGTTAAGCTGTGTTAAATGTAAGGGTTTGGCAATGTATGATAAGTACTTTCGGCTCGGGTTAAAATGACAATAAGTATGGTAATTGCTGACGGCTGGTTTTCAGGCAAATTTCTAGTAGTTCGGACGATTACACGAGTGAAAGGGGAAGGTTTGTTATCCTAGGTTGCCAGATTAGGTATAGCAATTCAGCTCGAGATTATTGGAGTGTGCAGTAGAATTTCTTAGAAATTTATATAGCAAATTGTAAAGCAGCAAATTTCAGAATAGTAGGAATGAGATGGCAACATCAGAATAGAAGCTAGTAGTGGGGAACTTGCAGTCATTACCAAAAGGGAGGTTTTTAGGAGAATTTTAAGCTTATAGCACATCCTGGGCATAATCTAAGACACTTCTGGTTTGATCACTCCTGAGACAAGACGATGCTGTTGGACGGATTAGGCGTAATTTTTACCACAATGACAGAATCGCGTGTTATCGCCTGGTAAAGGAATCAATACTTTAACAGCGGACATTCATATACCTACAATACTTTCCATGAGACACCAACTTCTCAGCTACAGTGAAGACGGTTCATTAAAAGTTTCGAAATCAGATCCGGTGTCATTCTTTCTTTGAATAATCCACACTCAAGCATCCCTGAGATAGGTTTCTCATAGCTTGAGCAGAAAACCGGCCTCAACATAACTGTTTCATGGTGAAATATGCAATACAAATTGAGTCGTCTACATTCTAAATCTCCAACTGGCAGAGAACTAGAAGCTAAAGCTGAAGGAAGCACACTTTGCAAGGTCTAATGCCAGAAGATGATGGGAAGCGTTCAAAGGTTCAGCATACCGTATAAAGCGGCTCTGGAGATTAATCATGAGGGAAATGGGAGGGGGCAGCTGCTCTCGAAGGATTATATTGCTCCACCTGAGGCAATGGAATACAACCACGCGAGAAATATGTCTGCACTGATGGTGTGATGATAATTCAGTCACAGAATCTAACGCATTCGGAACTACCATATATATTGCACATGACTTTTGAGTAATAATAGTACTTAGAAGTGGGTAGGCTTTTAAGCAACCCTGTGTTTGTATGACAAGCTTTCTTTCCGTTATAGCATTGTTTTAACAAGAATGCCTAGCTTTGTGAATTATTCTATTGAAAGTAACCAGTCATGAGGAAGAGCAAGTTAGATATGAGTCTGTTATATTCCCGATTCACTGAGCAGCTATCGAAATTTTGACACTGATGTTCCTCAAAGGAAGCGATAATGCGACCCCAACTTTTCATATAACAGAATATGGTAGTATGAGGTATAACATTCACATGACATTATCTACAAACTAAATAGTTTCTCTCTACAAACTAATCTTAACAAAACCGTATTTTTCTATTGACTTCGTCTTGATTGAGATTCACGTTGTCTGAAGGTGTTTCATTGCACAGTTCGTTGCAGGGTCAGAAGGCTGAAGTGAAAGGCACGTTTTACAAAAGTAGTTTCTGTATGTTGGCTTTGAAATATAAAAAGTTACTGCATGATCCTGAAGAGCAAGTAATTAGTAACAAAAAAGTGCAATAAGTACATAAAAAGCTTAACACGTTTAAAAAGGAATTATCAGTTTTAAAACGTCATAAGTACCAATATTTGACTCAAAATCGTACTAACTATGCATTCTTACCGTTGCACATTAATATAGTGTATTGCTGTAAATGTTCCTATATTAGATAATGAGTTACACAACTCAAATGAGAACTGTGACTGCTAGATGTGACATTGCTTTGTCTACACTCTTGGAACTGAGCGGGTTCGCTCAGGAGTTTCGTCTGTGGCCCGCATTCGGGAGACCCGGGTTCAATTACCGGGACCGACCTACCTCACCCCTGGTTTTTCTGGGGGTTTTCCCGGATTGCCATGCAAATACTGGGTAGGTTAATTACATACCCCGAATTCCCTGTCCCTCCATTTCATCTCCATTATCATTTCACAGCATCTCTCATCTGGTGGTCTCTTTCAGGATTGAAGTGCTGCTGGATGGCAGGATGATATGCTCTTGGTAAACCTACCTCCTGTGTAGGACGGTCTCCGGACCGGTCTGGTAGTGGAGCTGATTCCGAAACACAGTAGGGTGCGGTACCCGTTATCCTAGCTTGCCGGGGAGTTTCCAACTGGTAAAGTGTAGGTACTCTGGCCTCTGCACTGTCGTGGATCCTTGCGACTGCCGCCTCTGTCTTCTCATCCTTCCTCCCACTTGGGGGCATAGGTATAATAGAACAGGTTTAGACCCCGTGCTGAATCCACTCCGTAACAGCGCAGTCCAGTCCACTGTTGGAAAAAATATCTGAGTTGCAATCACTCGACTTTCTCTACTCTTGTGAAAAGTATTCTTAAAAACTTTTATTCCACTACTTCGCATTAATATATTGCAGAAATTCTTATTGTTCCTCTTTTGTACATACAAGAGGAACTTGGGAATACAGTAACGTTTAAGTGGTAGTCACATGAATGTACGAGAACCTAGCTATAAAGTAAAGGAACTAAAAATTGTAACAAAAAGAATGAACACCATATGCTGGCATATGCACTTGCTTCTGAACTACAAAAACACCCATCTATTCCCTCCAAAAATGCCATCCCCTCTATTCCATTTGGCTATAAAAAAATAACCTAAGCGCTCCGTGGTTCCTTAATGCTCATAACGGGTTATCGTTTTAACAAACATTCCCCACATGAAAGGCCATCTTCAGTTCAATAGGAAGAGCAGTCTGCCTCTCACATTCGGTAGGTTGCTAGTTCCATTTCCGGCGATCGCCCAATCTGATCATCGGTTTCCCGGGGTCGGTAGCCGAATACGGTTGGTTAATCTTTTAGCATGATTTTCCTGTTCATCATTTCCTTCATCATAATATGTTTTCAAATTGAAGGAGTAGGTGGCGATATTGTTTAGCGATATTGTGAGCGGTGGAGGTGCGCTTGGTGAAGGTTACCCTGGTGTCGGTCGGACTGCTCACGCACTTACTGAAGAGGCTTTCCTTCACGGGATCCCCGGGGGATTTGGGTCATGTGGGTGGACGTCGAATAAGTTCATTTTGGAAGCGTTAAGGATCCCGTTCACGCTTGCGAATATGGCTACCCTTTACGTCTCTCTTTCATCCCTCCTTTCCAGAGTCACGTTCCACGCACAAAAAGTTACATGCCTCGTTTCGGAGGATCTTCTGTGATATGTACCTTCATCACCCCTCTCGACACTATCCAACATTGAGGGAGTAAATTCTTATAACAATGTTCGAACGAATTTTCTTTGCAAGGATCTCAAGTTACTTGTGTACAGTTCAATTATATATTGCAGCAGATCATCACTAGGTTCAGCTGTATGCACGCCACTGGGTAAGAGGTTCTATGAGGTTAAGATATACCGTTGCTACAAAGAATTTCTTCTGTCATTTAGCGTGCCACAAATAATGGGCATGCACGAAATGTTTCTTAATTTATTCTTCCATTACGTGACTTCCAGATGAGGATCGTTTAGATTGACCTTGCGCTTTATAGGCACTTAAAGTTCAACTTAGGTTTTTCACTGTGCAGAATAAGTTTAAATAAAGAGGAGTGAACGTTTGCGGACAATGCAATTCAGGTCCGCCAACACAGACATTCAACACGTATCTTCCGGCGCGCTGTCCGCCTACTCCCCTGAGACTCTATGGTCATCATTACCAACATGTTGCTTCCGCACAGAGTTACAAACTGGACAGCAATTTGCATATTTAGAGCAACTTGGCGCCTTACTTCATTTAGCCAATCTTATTAAGGCTCATAACACTGCTCTTAATTTAATATGTTTTATACATTCCTCCGTAGCATTATAAACAGATTGCTGATGTTTTCAAAATCTGTGGCTCATTATGCTACACATGCCAATAATAGAATTGAATAAGGTAATAATGTTTAGCAAATTATGCAGTGATAATGATGGCACTCATAATGATAGTGTGCAAAATGCATAAATGCTTGTACCGTTCTATTCTCATTTGTAACGACCCATAAACCTCCATTGTTGTATTTTTGAAATGCGATATGAAAAACGTGAAACTAAATGTACCTAAATACGATGAAAATGCGAAATGTGTTGAAAGTTGCAGGTTGTTTTTAAAATCAAAACGTAAAACGCAAAATGAAAACTATTTTCATCGAGTTTGTGTTTAGCAAAAGAATTTTCAACACTCATGAAAATGTTTATTTTTATTTTATAAGAGATTTGTAAGCTTTTTAATCCGTTATTGCTGACTGAGTTTTGGCAACAGATGTGGAAAAAGTAGTTGAAAGTAAAATAAAAATCCTATTGTTTTCGGGGTGTTAAATGGTTCTCTTGGTGAGCAATTGGTGCAATTTTCTTCCCAATTGGTACAAATTATGCAGAAAAATGAATATTTGTGCTGGTCTTTATATTACTTCGGTATTACATCACCAGAAAGCTTCCTCATTTGTCTATTATGTTTCAGCTTGCACGTATTTTTCTTATTTACTTTAATTTGTATTCACGTGTGCACAATATACTTTAGAATTTTTATCTCACAATTAAAATTTTAAAAGTATAGGATGAGTAAAGTCAGACTGAAAAATTCAATGCCATGGCCAGAATTTGAACCACGATCTCCCGCTCTCCGCGCGGTTGCTCTAAACCACTGAGCTACTATGGCCAACATGTCGACATGGCAGTAAATTCTCCAACTGACTCCTATGTTTCCTGGTAGACCACTAGGGGTTCTCATATGCAATGAGATACACACCTTTTGTGGCGATTTACTATGCTGTAAGTAGTTAAACCACTAAGTTTTTATTTTAGGTAAATTGATGGAAATACTCATTTCTTCCACACTAGTCGTGTGTAGGCTAAGGTTTGGATGAGTAGAGTCAGACTGAAAAATTCAATGCCATAGCCGGGCTTTGAACCGCTCTCCGTGCGGTTGCTCTAAATCACTGAGCTACTATGATGCCGATGATGCCCATGCCATGATATGACATGCATGCCGATGACATGATTATTTCCTTTAAGAGTGTAATTAATTACTGTTTCAAAAGACAAAATTAACTGAAATTATATACTTTTCTTCAAAAAGGTATTCAGATGCCAAATTGCTACTAAATGTTCTGTGCACAAATCAGTGTGTTGGGTTTCTGATTTCAAATTACGGAAAATGAAATTTCTTAGAAATGTCACTTTTAGCAGTGACAGTATACCAAGTTGCCGTGACTTATACAGAAATATAGAGGAATGCTTGCCGTTGGAATGGCCTGGCGTTTATTAAACGATATATCTGAAATTAATGTTATTATTTAAAATAAGTGCAGGATATGTTAGTAGCTCAAAGAAGAATATAGACTTTGGTACCGACAGATTTTTCTCACCCTCTTGGCAGGCTTCGTAGGCTTGTGAAGCCCAGAAGGTTGGGTTGAACCATTTCTATGGTTATGTTTATCAGGATGTGAGGAAGATTTCAGCACATGTTTGATTATTTTTCTGAAATCTCCGCAAGGCCTAAAGAGCGACCAGATCCGGAACGGCAGGCGGGGTCAGTAACGTCGCCCAGATAACTGCATCCTAATATCATGCCAGCGAAATCCCCATAGACCTATTTCTCCATAAAGAGACGACTGTTTTAGCGCCCTTTTGCCGGACAGTTCCAGAAAAAAGGTCCACGCTATACAGTTTGAAGCATGTGGTAAGGAAGTAGTGGACAGAAAAGTGCGTGGAATTATACCTATATGTACTCCAGCATTTTCCCAGCAGCCATAGATAAAAAATGACAAATGACCCAAATTCAGAGTGACTGGTCCAAAGGAAATCGAACCCGGGACCTTCCATACATAGGCTCCACAATTTTATATAGAGTCAGATCGTTCAGCAACCAATATATTACACCGTGTTGCACTTAACTTATATTTTGATTCTAAAATTACAACCCCAGTTTAAAAGGAAGTAATTATATATTATCGCCCCTTGGATAAGGGGTGCTATATTTATAACACTGCCAAACATACAAAGTTAACAGAAACTTAAGAGTAAAACTATTCTATCTTATGACAAGGACGTTCCTCATGGTGAGAAGAGGAAGAGAGACAAAGTTGCGTGGATGGATTGAGTTCTGCATCTGAGGTTGGTGTTCCGATAATCAATAAATATGTGTTTACAGCTCCTAGGTACTCTTGTTAATTCGACTATCGCAGTTTGATTCTGACCAGACAAAAAGTCTTCGCGTCAGCGGCCTATCTCAAGAATTTTTCCCGTAGTCGCCATAACATTGAAAGAAAAATCAATTTTTACATGCGTAAAATAATATAATAACTGTGTATTTGTTACTGTTGGTGAAATGTTTATTTTTAGTTTCTGTACAGCTTTGCCAAAACTTTCAGTTCGAGATTTCAAGCTGAATATGAGGAGAGGCAGTGAAATCTGGCGGTTTTCAGTTGTCATTTTCACTGGAATATGAGAGAAAAAAAGGCAGCATTAACTCATTCTTGAAGTAAGAAAACGTCAAATTAGTTGCAATGGTACAACATCTACTTTATTGTAGCATCTTTTGAGAGGTGGGATTCTGTTTTAACAACTCAACCTCTATGTGAAGGGAGTTTAATGTTCCACTCCCACTGCGATGGAGCTAAAGATCATAGAGCAAGAGTAACAATAGTTAGGTACAGTTTTCCAAAACATGTATCGCAAAATGTATTGCTAGTGGCCAGCACGTTCGCCAGATTTGACAGCTTTGACAGCTTTCACGATATCTACTGTCCGGCCGCTGTATGTTCGGCTCTGACATTTCTCGAGAGGGGGAAGCAGGCTGTTGCCAGTTCTTTAGCGGGAATTTCAAGCAGAGGAACAATGTGTATTTTAAATATTTCAGTACTTGCATATTACACGAACCAGGAGCCATATTATTATAATAGCGATAATAATAGGACTTACGAACACTAAACATCGGAATTCACGCACGAAAAATATACCGAAAAAAGTTCACCAGCGCAAGCCGCTATTAGGCCACGTGGCTCAAACAAATTGAAGCTGGCAACACGGTGTTGAGTTCGGGAGCCACGCCTACCAGCGACAACGCTGATTGGCGCTAGCAGACAGTTTTAGCTTCCTGACCACGACACCGGATGTACAGACTCCCAGTATCACCAACAGAAGCAGTTGGTGTGCGTGAAAGGTGTGAACGAAATATTTGAATAGAGTGATGTTGTAAAGAATATCTTGCATGATAATGAAATTAAAAGTTGTATTTCAATGTTTTGAAGCTAATATAGTCTTATACTCTCATTATAAAGATAATTCTGACGATATGTTTTCAATTTCTCATTATTATATGTTGGTACTAGTAACCTTCCCCCTCCACCTCCTGCAGCCACTAAATGTCAGAGCCGAACATACAGCGGCCGGACAGTAGAAACATCAATGATCTAACGCGAAAATTTTCAGCAGTGACGTGCAATTAGGTTTGACCTAATTCAGAGAAAAATTAAGTCGACTGAACGAATGTATGACAACTGGGAAAGGCATTCTCAGTGTTTTAAGTTTCAAAAACTAGAATGACATGGCATGTAGTATCTGGCTTCATAGAACACATTTCGTTCAATCCAGATTATGCTGAGTTATATCGTTTTAAAAATCGCAAGGTTCTTCTGCACCGCCTGTACTTGTTTTGAATCTTTAATATATAACATAAGTGAATTTGATTGAGGCCCCCCAATTGGTCTAATAAGTGCTGAGGAGATAATTATTACCTCGATGAAGTTGATGTATGCGCCTCGTACCTATATAGAAGGAAAGCAATTTTTCGTACCACGTAAAAAAGAAGCGATATCGCTAAGCGGTCAAATAAAAGTGGTCGAATTAATGGAACGTGGGAAAATAAATGCAAGGACCTAGTGATACAGTATTATAGAACAACTAGTGTAGCAAAGATATGTCGTATGTGTAGAAAAAAAGGAGTGGTGACACCGAGTTCAGAACATTTATTATAAACATTTTATTATAATATAGTACTTAATGAAGACAATATCTCGGTGGTTCATATGTTTTGTACAGTATTGCAGAAGATTAGTCGATTAATAAAATAGACACAGTGCAATGTTTTCACTTTACTATACCATCTTTAAAAACATTGCAGTGAAGCGGAATCTCATTGATATTGCGTTCTAGTCTTTATCTAAAATGTGCACTGGCAAAAGGGAAAGCGGCAATTGCAGCTGTAAGAGGATATGTGTATAAAACGCCGGAAATGGAAATGAAAGGGTATATAAGGTTGAGGCACGAATGGTATATGGTATTGAGATATGGAGGCTGGAAAAGGGATGGGAAGTTTTAGATTATGTACACAGGGGGTTTTGTAAGGAAGTTCTAGGGTTGCCAATATCACCTGCAAATGAAGTAGCTCTAATTGAAATGGAGATAGTTCCAAGAAAAGCGTTAGCTATAGAAAGGGCACTAAAATATTGGCATAGAGTACCGAATTTAGAGGAAGGGAATATATTGAAACAATGCTGGAAGTATCAAGAACTAAGTTTACCAAATAAAGCATGGGTAAGTAATTTACGAAATAATTTGGAAGATAATGGTATGGGTGATATTTGGAGAAAGAGAGAAACTAATTATAAAGGTTTTTGGGAAGGGGCCAGAATAAGATTTGAAGACATGGAGATTCAGAAACCGTTTAGTCAATTAGCAGAGAGGAGATCACTTGTTTTGTACATTCCATTGAAAGATAACTGGGGGAGGGAGAGGTATATAGATAGCACGAGCAGTGAAGAAAGAAAGGGGACAGCATGGTTAAGAGCAGGGATATGGAGATTAACAAGTCAAAGAAATGGATACCCGCAAGACGAGTGCCCATTGTGCGGGGGCACAGAGGATATAGAGCATATACTGTTTGATTGTAAGGAAACGGGTTGTGGAGGAAAGAATGTCAAATTCCAAAGATGAACAGGAGAATCAGCTTAATCAAGGTTTTAAACAAAAATTATAAAAACATAGGGCAGTTTTTAAGTAAGGTAAAAAACAATTGAACATGGATTGTAAAAAGAGGGAAGGAATAGGTGACTATTCTGTAATAAGACATATTGTAACACGTCTGTAAATATACTTAATGGAGTGTCCTGTGTAGCAGTGGCCTGGGCCGAAACACAGGGCAGTCCAAAAATTGTAAAAGCTTAGTACCTCAATAAATATTATATTATATTGTATCACTTTATCTAACCATATCTTTTACTTAAACATAGCCTCTACAAACTATTGTAGGAAGGTATATTTTTCTAACTATCGCATGTTAATCGAGATAAACCACTGCAGAAATATTTAATTGCAGTTTATTGTAGGTACAAGGAAACCAAATCGGCAGTCAGATGTTTATGCTGAACTTGGAATTACACACTCTTCATGATATCGCGAAAAACACCTGAATATCGATAGCCTTAAAATGGCAAATTATTGAACAATTCGATCAAGTAAAAACGGGTATCTTGGAAATTACTGACACTACAAAAAAGTTATTTGGAATAATTTGCGTGTTTTAAAATAAATCTTAATTTGTTGCCTTTTACGCTTGTGCCTGGCCCTTATGGATACACAGAACTAAAGAATTTTTCTTTGGAAGGGAAAGTCACAGAAAATTCCAAATAGAGATTTTAATTGTAACTTAAATTATTATGAGAAATCTAGTCGTTCTTCCACACTAGACATGTGTAGGCTAAGAATTAGATAGTCAGACTGAAAACTTCAATGCCATGGCCGAGATTTGAACCACGGATCTCCCGGTTTCCGTGTGGTAGCTCTTAACCATTTCACTACCATGGCCAACATGCCGTCATGACATTAAATTCTACACTGACTCTAAATTATTATATATCAAAACCATTAGATACATTTTTGAGAAAATTGAAAATTTCGAAATATATTGCATATTGACTAAGAACTAGTTCGAGCAGTTATTTCCTTCAAAATCTTCATATACGCTCTTTGGGAGACCCTGATCTTAAGTGCCAAGATTGGCATTTATACGGTATTAGTGTTTCGGTATACTGTTCATAAGTACAAATTAAGACTCTCGCGGACTGTCTAAAACTGTGTTGTTGATTTAAGGGTCATCAAAACAGCCGTTGTGTTAAAACCTAGCTAGCGATTTTTTTTAATGAATTGCAGTATATGGTAGGTAGGTGGTAGGAGGTCATTGTGCCGACAAGCACTGGCTGCGCACTTCACACTTAGCGCTGGTTAAACTGGTATATGTTGGTTTGGGCCTACAAATTCAAACTTTAATTCAATACTGTAAAATTTTACGTACAACAGAATATTCAACAATGTGTTCCCTTAAAGCAATACAGGAAAACAAAATCATCTCAATCACAAACAAAGCTACTTTTGAATACACAAACAATTTTGCTGAAACAAGAATTTAACCAAGTTAACTAAGAACCCGGAAAACATTTAACTTTAACAGAAATGCAAGCAAACAGTCACTCCTAAAAGGCCAGAACTTGAAAACAATAACTTCTTCTCTAGGAACTTACAGAATTTAGCCCGTTTAAAACCCAAACAAAGCTCCCGAAAGGTGATCAGAAAGACCACTAAGACAAAAATTATTAAAGCCAACAGGTGAGATTGGAGCACTTACCCAAGAGCTTAATCGGAGCGACACCAGACTGTCTCCCCGACACAATGCAGTACCGTAAGGAAGACATTTGTAAACCTGCAGCGCTCAAAGGGAGAAGCGGCGGGAATCCGAAGTAATCCTATGCGTGAACAGCTTCTAATCGGGAAGACATGGAAAAGAGTGCCGAAAAAAGAACATTGACAAAATTAATCCTTTTTCCCCTTTAGGAAAAAGCCCATATGGCCATCGAAGAATAATTAATCCTTCTAACTTAATATATTTCCCCTTAAATGCTACAAATGTTCATGATTTTATTAAAGCTGCTAAAACTAGCATAGGTTAAAGAAAACAACAATCAAAGATGCTTCGCTGATGTCTCTTTAAACGAATAGAAATAGCAGTGTTTTCTCTTTGAGCTACTAAGTCAATCAGAATGCTCACGTGCCACACACCATTTATGTGGGCCTACCGCGTCCAATCATACTTGTAGCATATAAGAGGATGCGAGTCTTGGTAACTTTCAACAGTGAAATCCTCGTCAGTGTTGCCAGTTGCTTTAGGCAGCTTGGATTAAGATTAACGGATTAGTAATAATAATTGAATTAATAATAACTCGAACCGCAGGGGCAGATGTAAGCATGCATGAGGGGTCTCCAACGTGATTTGGAGATTTATCGCGACGCTAACATTTGCTGTCCAGCCACCAGCTTCATGGGATTCGACATCGGCCCTCCCTAGCAGGACAGAACTACACCGATGATTATAACTGCTGTTCTAATAGCAGTTGCAATGCGCAAAGTCTTCATAGCAACACCACACTTGCCCTTAATAGTTAACCGACACTTCCATTACGTTTTATCATTTGGAACCGTTTTTGCTATTATGGCAGAATTTCTCCATTGATGTTCTCTATTTATAGGTGTTTCTTTAAATCCAAGTTGACTAAACAGTCAATTTCTTACAATATTTTAGGAGTCAATGTAACCTTCCCTCAACACTTGCTAGGATTTACAGGTCAGTTCCGATCCTCAGAAGTCCGAATGGAATTGTAGGTGAAATGAAATGAAGGAACGTGAAGTCACGAAAGTAAAAATATCCAATAAGGCATTCGGCTAGCAGCCAAGGAACCGCGAGAAATCATTTCGTTAGATTAGAAGTTACAGGGATAGAACCCAGGACCTCACGGATGTGCGTCCAAGCCTTACCGCCTGAGCGGTATTGAGATACAAACGTTTAAGAAAACATTTAAGAAGGCTGTTCAGTTTGAAAAATCGGTTTGTCGAACATAAAGCTCAACCGAAAGCATTAACGCTACATTTAAGTACTCCTTTTACAGTTAGCCACCAGAAGTTGTCACAATAAGCAAGCAACAGTTCACCGAAGCACTAACGTTGATAAAACAAAGTGCCATTTCAGAGCCGATAGGATAACTACCACTTTCCAGCAGAAGTTAAGCCAGAAGCTAAGCAGTGTTCCATACAAATCCCTTGTTAACTTGGGGAATTCGCTCTATTTCCGAGAGGCATGGCCCGGATCTCCCGTTCCCATCAGACAACCGATCGATCAGCTGCTATCCATTCCCTTCGCTCGCCCGAGGGCAGCGGGAAATCAAATATCTCACCTTCTTGGCCCCGCAGTTAAGATTCCTCTCTTGCACCAGAAATAATGGCCCCAACTTCGCTGGCCACAAACTTTAACACAAATCAATGCCCGAAGCCCTTTGCCTTGAAAACTACCTCACCCTAAAAGCCTTACTTTCTGAAGTTGTAATCAGGACGCTTAAAACAAAGGCATCAAACCTTTTATTACCTTTGGACCTGGGATGAAAAACTATATAAGATATTATGCAGATAAAATTTGCAAGCAAGTTTACGTACCTATTGGAAATGTTTTAGAGGCAAACGAAATGGCTAAATGGCATTCGTTATTTCTGCATTTATAGTTATATAAAATTAGATAGTAAATTTAAATTAACAAATATTTTCTGTGTATTAAAATGGTGAATTTGGTATTTTGTATTGTGAATTGTGCAACACATCACGTACACACACACACACACACACACACACACACACACACACACACACACACACACACACACACACACACCAAAGAAAATATATGTACACTCCCATGACCTTCTGTCCTCATTCTTGCACAAAATATTCTTAAACGCCTTTGTTTTTCTAACCCATGTTAATACAGATAACGTTTGTAGAAGTGTTCTTACACGTTTCGTTATAGGTACAGTGGGAGTGGGAGAATGTGGTGGGCTTAAAGCGATAGTGAAGTCCTTTAAGAGCTGTCGCTATGTGGTGACTTTATCCTTCGTATACCAAGGTGGGTACAGTTGCACCCGAGCTGTCATTTTCAAGTTATTTGTAATTAACGAATGCTAAATGTTCGAACTACAGTTACATTGTCATTGACATCTCTAAGTGTCGTGTTGTAGCCAGATGAAAAAAAAGTATTAATTAGCCATCTGAAGAAACATGTTGGGTGCGCTTGTGCCTGGCTAGGTAATGTGTTTCACTATTTTAAAAAAATAATTCTATTTATTCCAAATGTTTATTTTTAGTATTTTTTTCAGATAGCTGATGTTATTTCATTATTGACAGTTGGTTGTTTTGTCAACAATGGAACGCGTATATCTTATTTTTCTATTTCAACAGTACATTTAATACATTTTTTACAATTCAGATTGCAAGCTTAGTTTAATGCTGATTTGGTATCAGGAAAGCTGTTCCCTATCGTAGGGAGATATTTTATTCCTTGCAAGTGAAACTGGTAATGCTAAAATATAAACATAATTTCGAAAATGAAAAGGATTTGCAGGAAGTAATGAATATTGTGCTTGCCCATAATAATGCCAATGACCAAATGTCCGAGGTGTCTGAAACAGAAGCCCGCCTCGGTAGCGTGGTGGTACAGTGTCTGCCTCACGTTCAAGAGGTCCCGAGTTCGAATCTCGGTCAGGGGGAGTTACCTGGATAAGGTTTTTCCCGGGGTTTCCCTTGTCCTGAAAGACGAATGTCAGGTAACTCTAAGCTCTATGGACCCTGGACTCATTTGAGCATCATTTCACCCATTGCATACACCGTCCTATATGACTTAACGTTGGAGGACGTAAATTACAAAATAAATAAAAATAAATAAAATAACAGAAGATTATATTGAAGAAAATGGCTAATTTGATGACTCCTGAAGGCCTCCGCTATTAGTATGTTCACTTGTGTTCAATAAAACTTCAGCTGGAATTAAATGAACAAAAATATTTGCTTGGGTACATTTGTACTCAGCTTGATAATCCGCGTATTCTACAGCTTGGTATTCAGAAGGCTAAATTCCATTCTGCTTTCCACGTCCAGGACATAAAAGTACAAATAATTATTTCTCATTTGAGAAAACGTAAGTATTGAAAAATTCAATTAAATAACAAAGAGTATTTTGGAAGAAGTTCATCCCACAAATAAATATATGTGGTACAAAGGGTGTTTGAAATACATCTATATTTTTCATTTAGTAAGATTTTGTCTACTTCTTACGGTTTGTTAATTTCACAGAAGTATGGGCCATGAATTTAGCAGACTTATCATTGGTGGAATGGGGGTTTTAAATCCCATTGAAATAATTATTGAGAATATTGCAAAATAGTGCATAGAGATAGATGCACATATGCAAGAACACAGAAAAAAGCAGAGAACAATAAAGGGAAGGGGTTTGACTAAGGGCAGAAAATTAATAAATAGTGATGATGATAATAGTAATAATAATAATAGTAATAATAATAATAATAATAATAATAATAATAATAATAATAATAATAATAATAATAATAATAATAATAATAATAATAATAATAATAATAATAATAATAATAATAATAATAATAATAATAATAATAATAGTTTTTATATTCTCTAACAAAAGCTTTATTAATGAGAAGTGGATGGTTCTGGGATTTCTGGCTTATATTATTATGTCCGGTAATTATTATTTTAAACAGCAATTACACGCAGTGCAGAGCTTGGATAGAGTCAACTGTCCATTTGGGGACATGCTGCTATTGATACAGTAACAATGTAGTCAAGTTATGACAAGGAACATGGGAATCCATTATGTACTAGCTGATAACTATTGCCCATCAGGGGTTTACCCTATTACATTGGAAATGCTGATTACGTCATCACCTCACCGCAGTATAGGTCCTAGAGCACGTCCTAGAAATTATCTTGTTAATGAACTACTCTTGCTTAAATCTGATAGCTATCAGAAGTTTCTTAGTTTTATACAAGAAATATGTATATTTTCTTTGAAAGCGTTGCTGCCCGTCCCGGTATTATTCACAAGCTACATTGAGTTTTATCCACTTCTCAACGCCACGGTTTTTAGCAGAGCCAATTATAAGATCCAGTTCAAATCGAATGCAATGACTCCCTAGTCATTTCATCTACATATATAAAATCAGCACTGCTACTGCCGTTCGTATCAGATTCTGAAAGAGTCAACATGAAAATGTATGTTACATTATTTAAATCTTAGTTTTCTGCTATTTCTAGAAATATATGTCTACTTTTTCATATTAATCTTGTGAGGTTGGTATTACTGTTTGAAATTTCTACTGCACTACTTTTATTTATATATTTCCTAAATTTTTCTAGCTGTGATTTTTTCATACCTTTTACTTTCTTCAAAAATGAAAACCTTTTATTTTCATATTGTTCATGAGGACATGCAGTTTGTAGTATTCGTTAACTTTTGTAGTTCCTAAGCTATATCCCTTTAAAAGTTTATCTACACTACTTTTAAATCGGATGTACTTCTTTTAGACTTATTTTTTTCTGATATGACGTTTTCTTTTTTACATTGTATTCCTTTAAAATTAATAACACGGTAGTTTCTTAGATAAATTTATGATTCTTCTTTAAATTAAAGCTGAAAAATACTGTAATACCGCTAATAAAACTACATAGTTCTTTCCATTATATTTTCTAAATTTAATTTGATTTGTTTAAATAATTATATAATAATTCTTTAGGATTGTTTAGTTACGAACGTTGAATTAAATATTTCACTATTAGGTCATGCAATCAAGCTTAGTTTCTTTAAAAAGGAGAATAAAATATGACTCGTCATTTTGCGATCATTCATATGAAACTGAAAACTAATTAACTGATCCCAAAACATCACTATTTTCAAGGAAAAAACAGTTACACAAATCTTCACCTTCTTTTAATAAAAATATCTCCAGAGTTCAAAATTGATTGAAAGGGTTATGAAAGTTTATGGAGAACTTGTGTGGGAAAATGGTTACGAAGAAACCCAAACAATATTTTTGCTTTCTTATCTACCTGTTTACAGTACGTAGACATATTTTGTTCCACAAAAAATTGGATGTCGACATTTCACCCAAAATCATGTTCAAAACCCCTTTAAAAACATTTTTAGCAAAAACGTGTTTTTGTATATCTGTGAACAGCACAACTCAAAAATAAAAATCAGTAAAATACGAAACGATGTATTCAGGAGCTTTCAAGCATGCAACAGGAATATTATAAAATAAACATGGAATATGCTTATTTTTTTTCTTAAAAATGACTGTGACGCTTTTGATTAAAATAAAACATTTACGTTATTTTCATGAGTAGGGGTATATTGAATTCTCCCGGAATAGTTTGTAAAGTCTGTTTATTCTAAAGCATTCTTGTTTAACCAGTAAATCGTAAGAGATGAACCAAATCGTATTAGGTACACAAGATTTTAGAGCTGTTCGAAGCATACAATTCATGTCAAATGACATTTTTGTATCATTGACGGTTTTCGAACTATTCTTTGAATTTCTAGAAATTATAACTTTCTCAAATGCAAATCGCTATTACTCCTGTTTTTTCTGCCTTTGCTTTTCATGCTCATGCAATAAGAACAAAATTTCAAATTCAACATGTAAGAGTACTGACATATTTGAAAACATTTGTCTATCGTTTAAGCTCCTTAATTTTTGTTACCTACATCTACAACGAAGCATGCAAATGAATGTCAAATCTTAATAGTTTTACGCTGTAGCGCAATAGCAAAATGTAATGCAGTAATTTAAACAATCGGCGATACATTACCGAATTTGAACCAGTACGTTTACAATAAATCGATGACCAGTTCACAATTTTCTTATTTAACTAATGTTGGTGATTTGGTCGGTTCGTTTAATGCTGCCTGAATATCTGTAAGAATTCGATTGTTGAGCAGCAGTAGTAAGGTTATAATGTGTTTGTCAATCTTTTGTTGCAAGTTTACAAAATGAAGGTGTCTGCCTGATAAATACGTAAAAATATACGTTGTCAGTTCTTAATTTGGAGAGAAACATCTGTTGATGGCAGTTGAGATCTTTACAACTGCATAGAAATTACATTGTTGTTCCGATTGTTTTCAGAACACTTGAATTTCCACTTTCATGTCCTTGTGCTTCAATTGCATTTTCATCTGCTTTTTCATCGCACTGTATTCCTTAATGAAAGACCTTATTAAATGTTTACTTTAAACAATGACAAACTTCTTAGTGAACATATTCTGAGGAAAAAATATAGGTCATCATATAAAGGCACACAGTTCTCCTATAGCGTAACTGTTCAGGATTGAACTAGCGCCTTGTCAACACGACCGCACGTGTAGAAGCACTACAGGGGTCTAAATTCATCCAACCGATACGGGGGAGTAATGTGGCCAGCATTATGCATTCTCAGCGGCAAAGTTGGCGTTTGTGGCCAAGATCGATGGCTATCACAGCTCCCCAATTTCCTCATGAAGCTGAGTGGACACAGTCCTATACAGAAAACCATACGTGAGATGGAACCCGGATTCATTCCGTGGCCGGGAACCAGAACTCCACGTAGCAGATAAAACTGCATATCATGAACTAAGAGTGGTTAATATAAATGTGGATAGTGGAATCAATAAATATTCCGATCCAACAGTTTTAATTCATAATTATATTAATCTCACGAAGAGAGAGTTTTGATCGTTTTGCCTTTTCCCTATGTGGGTAATGAACAAGATCGTTAGTAAAATATTGTCGCAAACCCGATCGCGATAACGCGGCTTGTGCACATAAAGGAACTGATAGGCAGCACGGAGATAAAGAGTATGCCGGAACAAATGAAGATAGCACGGAGACAAAGGACTTGCCGGCACAGATAAGGTTTCCCGTCTGGAAAATTCGGGGTTCTTCTGGTGATAGAACATTGGATTTCTTTATTTGTAACGGGAGTTTTTGTTCGAAACGAGTTTTGTTTTCTGATCTGAGTATCAGTGGGCAATCTAAGGACAATATAAAAATAATGAACGGTTGCTAGGGAAAAGAAAATCAATAATCTTGCTTGACGTGAAAAAGATGAAAAGTTTTACATAGTTATGAAAAATCAATAATCTTCAGAGATATGCGTTCTTTAATCTTGTTGGTGATGGGTAGACGTGCACGAGTAAGGAGTTTTATGTAATTAATGGAATCTTTTTATTAAAGAAATAAGAATTTATCGATATGTTGGAGGTAACCTGCAATGTTTGGCTAGGAAAAAGAGTTCAAGTAAAATGTAATCCAGATAATACAATTAAATTATTTGTTACAAAAATTGGACTTCTTCAAAATTGTATTTATTTCACTTTGAACCACACCTGAAAACGAGAGATCTCTGACTCTTATTTAAAATAAGATGATACAATTGGTGACCAGAAGAAACTGATAACCGCAAAAACTCACACGAGAAGAGAAAGAATTGTGCTTCCAACATAGAAATCTTGCTTCAATTGTTACAGAATAGTCTTGAATTATCAATGAGGTATTTAAGGAAGCGACGACTCGCCAAGATTCAGTCTTAAACAGAGTTGTAAAGTCGTAAACAGAAGAGTAAATAGTTGTCAAGTGTTGTAACGAGAGTTGAGTCGTAAACAGATGTTGTAACAGGAGGGTTGTAAACATTGGAAGTTGAGTAAGCTCTTTGTTGTGGTCATTGACCTTGGTAAATTGTGTATGTGACGTAATTCTGTTACGTAAGGATTGAACAGTGTATTTCTACGGAAATAAAGAACATTTTGAATTTCTGCAAATTGGACTTTTAATTCTACGAACTCACTAAGCCACAATATGTATAAAGAGAGAAGCGAACTTTAAAAATCAATCAGTTAATAAATCGAAAAATCAATCAAGGATATTTTGCAGTTTATAACTGAGATTATTTTTCTTCGGTGATCGTGAACTGTGCATATTTTCTAAAGCGTTTAACTTGGTAGCCTAGCAATCGGAAATTGTTTACCTTATCTTTTTCTTTAGTTTAAAGTTATTTTATTTTATTTTTATATATACCTTATTCGTCTATATATTCGTGCATATATTACGGGTTTAGGTATTGTGTGAAAAATAAATAGCACTTATCTTAAATAATTATGGAATCAAAAGAAGAATAGAACATTACTAGAACATTCCGACCTATACTAGCTATTCACTACCATTCAAGACTACCAGGGGAAGTTAAAGGTATTTTAGATGTTTCACACCTTTCTGCATGAATAAAAATCAAGGATTTTTCATCCGTTTTTACGAATAGCCGCAACTTTAGAATTACAAGTGCTAAAGGGAAATATTCACCATAAAAGACTTTTAGAGCATGTACATTAGCTTCTTAAATAACAGACGGCAGATAAATGAAGTATTTCATTTATGTAAGTTCTTTGATTTTCAAGTTATTGATTCCAAAGATCAAATTTATTATCCTATGCTGAATGGTCCACATGATTAAGTCTTAAAAATAATATTTATTGTAAATAATCATGGTGTTTACTCGTATCTGTTCATAGCTGCCAATTAATTTTGTATTAGTATTTTTAGTTCAAATGAGAATATTTAAAAAAAAATAATAATACCTACTCTAAATTTCAGTCTCTTTTCATATTCCTTTTTTGCTTTAAAAATAAGTTTATGAAAAAACCTTAAGAGCGTGACAAATTTATATGGGAATTTTAACTCTGTACCTTTTTTAGCATACACATGAAAAATATTAAGAACAAGGTGTAGAACTTTACCGTTGTCTCATTCTTCATTGGCTGGAGTGCCGTTGCTTGCCATCCCGTATCCTTCCAACACAAATCTATTCATATCTAACCTCAATCAGTATATTGTTACGGCGACGGTGGATGCCTGCCGTGGAGAAATTGAGTCAAAAACATTACACCATCGTTGTTTGTCCGGTGAGAGGAGGAAAAAAAAAACGCAACATTCAATAAGAACCGTAGCTAACGTCACAAAATCGGAAGCGCGAGCCGCGTTGTTACCGCGTGAGAAATTTTCCAGACCATTCGATTTGCAGAACTCCAGAGATATCTACTTCGTAAACATTTTTGCGTGATCAGCAGAGTTTTTTGTAACTTACGTCCTCCAACCTCGTCCTCCTCGTCATATAGGACGATGAATGAAGTGGGTGAAATGATGCTCCGATGAGTCCGAGGTCCATGGAGCTTAGAGTTGCCGACATTCGTCTTTAAGGATAAGGGAAAACCCCGTAAAAACCTTATCCAGGTAACTCACCCTGACCGAGATTCGAACTCGGGACCTCTTGAACGTGAGGCAGACACGCAGCCATCTACACTATCGAGGCGGTCATGATCAGCAGAGTATAAAAGAAGGTTAAATAATCAGTCTCGAACAGTCAAGTAAGTCGAGAGTTCAGATGAACTTCAAGCAGTGTAAGTGGCACGTGACAGACATATTAAAAAAAAATTATGCTGACATATTTCCTCTGTGTATTTGTAGAAAATGAAACTGATTGTAAGTTAGCAAGAGCTAACGATACTGTTGACAAATAACGTAAGTTCAGCAGAAGTTCGTCTTGTCATTTTTGTCACAATATTTTCCCCGCGTTATAGAAATTGGTTCCGCTTTACTGCTGCGAACATCATAGTTGCGATATCTTATTGTTAGTTATCAGCGTCTAGCTGACAGTCTAATAACATGAGTTACACTTCCATGCATTGTGCCGTAATGACTACGATGCATCTGTTAGTATAAAGAGCGGTGGTCGGCTTGATTTTCTTGTTATTCTTGTTAATCTTGTAATACTCCCAATGTTTACTGTGGCTAGAGTTCCCTGTTAACGAAATTTGCAAGTTCATTTTGTATGCAAAATGCTACAGAGCCGTTTCCAGCCGTTGAGAATCCCTCAGAAGTTGAAGCCGTCACAGTACTAAACATTTACAAGACCCAGCATGCAGTGGTTAAATTGGGTCAGTATCAGTCGGGCAGAATACTGCCAAATGTAAACCAGTGTAATATTTAATACCCTTTTGTCTAAAGCGAAACTCGGTGCTAACGTTCAAAAGATAATTCCTTGGAATAAATGGGTCCATATATTCTGAGCAGTTATGGCTTTGGCTGAACAGGGAAATGCGACCTTTTTGCTTTTATTATCACCTACTCATATTAGAGAGGACTGTGTTGGAGTTTCATCGTCCTTCGGCTCCTACTAATCTGTGCAACCCCACTGGAAAAGATGTTTTCAGCTGTTCCTGGACAAGTTTTCGATATTCTGATCTCAACATTGACATTTCATTCCTGTTTCCTGGTTATAAAAAGGGTAAGACTCTTTTGTTAACTTTATTTTAATTCGCTTGATTACAGATGTCTTATTACGACCGACATATATTTAAATACATGATACATATAACAGTGGATAAAACATATGTATTAAATTATTTTAATTACAATTTGGTTGACACATTGATGGATTTGATGAAGCGTATGACGTTCCTTGTGTTGCCTGCTTCTGACTAAACTGCGTGAAATTCTGGTGGAAGGTTGTGCAGTTCCCTGTGTTTGGAATAAAGCGGGCATTCTGTTACTGTGCTTTGTGGTAGTTCAGTCTTGGTGAGTAGATATGAGTGTGTGAGTCTAGTGTCCTGTCCTCAGACGGGAAATTGCATTTTGCTCCGTTCTTTTGAGTATTGCAAAGGGATATCGAGTTCTTGATTTTTCCACTATTTCAAATATTTTTGATGTGGTATTTTCTATTAACCATTTATGGCGCCAGTGTTCATGTAATTTAATTATTAAGTTCCTGATGAGGTCTTGGTGAGGGGCAGCAATTGTTTCATCTGATACAGGCACGGTGCCTAGTAGCTTCGGTAAGACTTTTCCTTCATAAGAATGGGCAATGAACATGATATGTGGGACCTTCTCCTCATTGTTTTCGCTCACTCTACCAATGCAAAGTCTAACAATCTTTACTGAATCATACTTTGCTTTAGAGATGGACAGAAAGTAACGTAACAGTTACGGTTTCTGAAGTATCTAATAGAGTAAGGAATACGAGGTAACTATTCCATAACAGTTCACAAAGTAATGAAAACTGGTTATTTCATTGACGTTTGCCATTGGTATTACTTATCAGTAGGGCCCGGAAGTTGACCTAAAAATTCTCTAAAAATGAGCTATAAAATGTCCTTAAAATATAAAAAAATACGCATAAAATGAAAAAAATGACGTAACAAAATTAGCAATTTATTTCATAATAATAAATTAATAACTGTCTCAGAAAATAATGAATATATGGTTGGAATAACCACATTTTAAAATTAATTTTCTTAGTAAATAATGCGATTATTGCTACTAAATAATCAATAAATCTCAAAATTCTTCAGGTCATTTTCAATTTTATAAAACATGAAACAATAAGTTACTGTACCCATTAGCCAAAACATGCTTTACTTAGCGTTGCAGTACACCACCATGGTCATCTTCAAGTTATCAAAAGTAAAGGAACTGCGGTTGTCAGCTAAAACTGTTTTATACTTTGAGAAACTTCTCTCCACATCTGCAGATGTTATAGATGCATATTTAAAAAAACAACAAAAAAAAACTCTGTCACCGCCTGTTAAATATTCAAAAATATCAGTTCTGAAGTTTTCTCCTGACAACATATCGGCAATCTGACAAACTATTTGGTATCCTTTATTTTTGTCCAACACAAATTTTAGTTTCTGTCTAATTTTGTCCCCAATCTCACCTTTTACATTTTGTACTCTCTCTTCCGCAATTCTCACTAACTCAATTGACTTATCCAATGTCATACCAATTTCTTCAAGGCGGGTTATGTTATCCATAAAAAATGCAAAGTTTGACTTAATGAAGGCTAATTTGCCTTGGATTTGTGTAATTGAAAACAGATCCTGTGCGCTCTCAATTACCTTAGAGTCTACCCTATCAAAGCTGTTCACCACTTCTCTCACTATTTGAAAATTGTCACAGTGGTATATACATGCAGTTGCATGTTATATATATAAAGCCCATGGGTCAGGGTCAGGTTGGCCACGGGAATCGAACTCGGGTATCTTGAATGCGGGCTACAGATGAAAATGCCCAATTAATTCGTGAAAAAGAAAGAAAATAACCGGAAAATGCATCTAAATGTTAAAAAGTGGCTTTATTATAAAAATGTGAAAAAAATGCATTTTGATTACCTATAAAAGCATATATATCTAACGTATTTGTTCCAGAATGCACTTAATTTCCAATAAGCATCGCCTGTGACTACTCAGAAAAGAGATGACTTTTCATCAAAATCCGGGCCCTACTTATCAGTAACTGCGTAGTTAAAACTCGTTACTTAATAGATTGCGAGTCACCTTATGGATCTAATATAGATACTATCTGGCTAGAAAAATGCCTACTAGATATAATTTTTCCACATATATTGTGTGACCATCTTGGGTTATCTGCATCTTTTATTGATGTATGTTTGGTCGCTAATGTTTGTCTAAATTGCGGTAGTTTGTTTTGTCTAACTTCCCTAGAATATTACAGTTATTATGTGTTTAATGTCGGTATTGCTGATGTTGACAGTAATAATGTTTACCTTTGCTTGTCTACATGTTACGTTTATGTTCCATAGAGCTCAGTTCATCTGTAACAAACAAGTATGTGTGCAGTAAGCAAGTGTTAATACATTATTGAATTACAAAGCACCGTAGTAATTGAAGTGTTGACGCAACTAGAAGGACTTCTTTTTTAATTGCACCCAATAAACCTACTTATACTGGAACGTTGTTACATTTAATGGTTACTGGTAACCATTAATGCAATGTAATTGCGAATGATAATCATGAAAACATATAAATTAATCGTTACCGCACTGTAACTGCGACAGTAACACCCGTTAACCGAAAATGAGTCACACTCTTACATTGTGCAGCTGTTTCGCGAGGCAATCCTATATACAGATGATTAGTGCAGCCACTTTCCTTATTGCTCTGTTGTCCCAATTTAGGAAGGATAAAGTGTGATGCTTTTATCTAACACGAATTTGCTGATTCGTCTTTGTCCAGGATGGGTATGTCACAGGAGCTGATATATATTCCCAAGCCATAATTTTACATAACATATTTAGCAGGATGATTTGCTTTCTTGTTCCCTTGAACACCTAGAAACTCCGACAATTATCACAGTTCACGTATGTTGGAGATAATAGGCCAATCAGAGTATTTGGGACATTTCCCAACCAGCTGTTACAGTACATGAGCACCATCTTTATTAAAAATCGAAAAGTTTGATAAACACTTAATTTGGTATTGATTTTAGGGTCTTCCAAAAGTGCGATTTTGAAGAAAGTCTTCCCACATTTTAGCTTAACATGAGACATTTTTATTTATTTACTCAAAAATGGCTGTTACGATTATCATTCAAATGTTGTATGCTTTAAGATAGTTATAGGAGCATTCTCTTTCAAATTCCTAAAAAAATATCACAATTATGAGTGATTTGTATGTATTTTTGTATTAATGATAATTGATAAGCCATACGAAATGGCTCCACGGTAACACTTAAAGCCCGCATTTTCGAGGTCCTGGGTTCGATCCTTTTAGCTGTCCACTCTGATCGTGAATTTTGCGTGGTTTTCTTCTAGTCGGCTAAACGAATTCTGCAGTGCTGTCTTCTAACATAGCTTTCCCCTACCTATTGTTTCTCAATTCGTCTTCCTTCTTTATGCCATAGGACGACTCGGGGATTGTGTATCGGTCAAAGGTGGGCATAGGTGCAGATACTTACGGGTTGAAACTGTTCGGCTTCGCCAGAAGGTGGACTCTGAGCCACATTTACCTATTGAGCTTTCTCCGGTTCGCGATGGAGGGAATCTAAGCCATCCTGCGATAGCTTGAGCAGATCACCGCGAGTGTTTCCAAGCTGGATAGTCAAGGCAGGAAATGCTAGAGAACTCTCTAGAAGTGCGTGTACAAAAGATCCAATGCAGATGGAAGTGATAGATATCCCCTCCGTTACCCAATTTAGCTCTACCTGTACCCCATAAACCGGATATCTCATTGAAACAATTTATATCAAATAAAGTTATGATACACTCCATGTATCAGATATTTGCATGCATTTATTATTATTGTTATTATTATTATTATTATTATTATTATTATTATTATTATTATTATTATTATTATTATTATTATTATTATTATTATTATTATTATTATTATTATTATTATTATTATTATTATTATTATTATTATTATTATTATTATTATTATTATTATTATTATTATTATTATTATTATTATTATTATTATTATTATTATTATTATTATTATTATTATTATTATTATTATTATTATTATTATTATTATTATTATTATTATTATTATTATTATTATTATTATTATTATTATTATTATTATTATTATTATTATTATTATTATTATTATTATTATTATTATTATTATTATTATTATTATTATTATTATTATTATTATTATTATTATTATTATTATTATTATTATTATTATTATTATTATTATTATTATTATTATTATTATTATTATTATTATTATTATTATTATTATTATTATTATTATTATTATTATTATTATTATTATTATGCATTTTTGAAAGTGTTGAGTTGGCATCCATTTCTTTCCGCTGATATCTGAAAATGAATAACAAATCCGCAAAACGTGTTAATTAGTGCATCACGTGAGTACTCGGGGACGGGAGTGCTTTTTAGTTTGGACGAAAGAACTCACTAGGCTACCTCTGAGATCTGGTAGTTAGCATGCTAACCTATGAAAACTGTGGTCCTGGGTACAAAGTTCCATCCGGGCTGGGGAGTGTTTGTTTCTCTAGCCCTATCCAACCCGGACAGTGTGTGCCAGAATGAATTAGATTGTGAATGCGCGTGTGTGAATTTCATGTGATAACCATTAGCAATACCAAACCAAAGACTAACTCCACTGTAAGCGAGTGAACTGTGTCAACTTTGCTGTTAAACTACCGTTTCAAAGGTAAAACGCCACTGATATTAGCTTATGTTCCGGTACTAAATGGTGCGTAAAGAAACTCATTTTAGCAATTCTACCGTATTAATTTTATCAAATTCTCCAAGAGTTGCTTTTCTTACTTTGTTTTTCTCCCTCTTCCATTCTTTCTCTTTCATTAATATGTAATTTTGTACTTATTTAAATTTCTGTTTACTTTTGTTAAGACACATTCTGAACAAAATATCAGACCCAGTTTAAGTCTAAAATACAAACTATTGCGTGTGTGTAAGCGTATTTTATGGGATTTGTTTACTTCAAAATTTTACTAGTGAAACAGGTAAAATAAACTTGTTAGTGTTCCAGATTAAGTCAGGATAAATATGACAAAATTTGGGATGTTGGTTATACTGCTTTATTAATTATAACATCAAAATGAAACTACCTATTTAGGGAAAAACAATTTTTATTAAGGTAGCCTTGCTAATGAAATGTAAATAGTTTTGGTACCAACTTAGTGGTTTGAAACGTAGAAGACGCTGGTTAAGGCAGGTTGTGTTTGATGTTTTCGTAGTTCACTGTCACTGCTTTTCTAACCTTTTGGAGCTTTGGACGTTTAATATCAACTGTGATAGTTTTAGATGAAGGATTATTCGTTTCTCCTTTTGTTACAAATACTAAGTTACTCTTTTTATGCATATACACGATAAAGCTCCAAAACTTGAGAATAATATGTTTAGGAACTTAAATTTACTTTAGCTTTGAACGTACTCCGAGATTATAACCAACACTAATGCCGATTTCACCAACAGATGTTAAGACAACACTAGTTTAACAATAGTTATAACAATAATTGCGTTTCACCAACAAGTCTTAGCTTAGCACTCGTGTTAAGTCTCTTGTTAAACTAACAATTCAAATTTCTGATGTTAAGTCCTTAACAAAGGTTAATAGTGAAGATGGCGGGCGTGAACGCAGCTGTTGAGGTCGATTTGCTATATTTAAGATAGTGTTAATGGCATTCGTAATAGAGTACGGCCTATGAGGAGAAATTATTTTGAGTAGCTATCAGAAGAAAATTTTCTACAGAGGTATAGACTGTCCAAACAAGTTGCTATGAAGGTTACTGCGGAAGTACAAGAGAGGTTAGAACATGCCTTGAGAGGAATATGCCGATCTCGCCTTTGCTTCAAGTATTAATAACTTTGCTATTTTATAATTCACTGAATTATGTGGATAATACACTGTCCACCTCCCGTTTTGAAACGTTCAAGTCACTCGTCACTTGTACTTCTTCGCACCTCGTTTTAAATTTACACGTAATGTTTAAGATATTTCGTGTTTCTAGTAATGCCACATACATTTGAACTAAATTCTTTTCCAATTTTTTCCCACTTGACATCTTTCTCTTTTACATTCACCACATCCGTCGTCCTATTTTCCACGGTATCCTTATACGTCATCACCAATTCAATTAACAATTCTTTCTCCATCGATGAGAAATTTGTTTCGCGGTTTTTGTTTATGATTTTGTTTATCCACCATTTTAGCTGTGTGCAGACGAAAATGAAAACAAAAGCGCATCGTAGTACGTTCAGAAAATAATATGACTCGTCCATAGCCTTCTACAGCTGTAATATTTACAAGTTTCTTGGCGTTAATACATGTTTGTTAACATTTTCAGAAAAAAAGGTTGGTGAAATGCAAGAAATTTAGTAGCTTTGTTAGCGCTGTAACAATTGTTACGTTACACTTGTTAACGTCGATTTTAACATCTGTTGGTGAAATCGGGCTTAAGGCTTAATACTTTCAAGTATTTTCTTCTATCCGGAGATTGAACTAGGTTTATAAAGAAACTGTTCCTTTTATACTACCTACTTATTTTTAATAGTTATTATCTTATTTTTAATTGTTTGCGTTTTTAGATTTAAGCATCTGTTTGACGTGTTTGTAACTTGAATAAAATAATCGTAATAGTGTCTACAGAAAATGAAATATTAATTTCTATCTAACATTATTCTTTAATATATTTCCCAGCTTGAGCTTCAAAATATTAAACAACTTTCAGAAGTATGGAGTTCTTTTTTCCACTGACTCAATAGTAACATAGTAACAATAGTAACATAGTAACAATAGTGATATAAACAGATGCGTTTGGTTGTCGCATCGTGCATACCTAACGAACCTTAATATAATAACCTTAATAATACCTTAAGGTATACCTTAAGGTATAACGAAGTGCGTTAGTTTAATTTCACAGTATTTTAGCATAGTTCGTCATTAACTATAGTAGACAGAATAAAAGCGTTTAATATGAATACAATATATAAAGGCAACGGTTGATGATTGTTCCAAGACTGACCCGTGAGTGTACACACCAGCTCTCCCTAACACCGTTTTTTGTCTGTCAGTACCCTATCTGGTGTTGAATGAGAGTGATCCTGTTGGATTAAATAACATCCTCTTACATTTCCCCGAACCAGTACTATGTAGAGAACGCCCACATAAATATATTTCTCATGTTTGATGTCATTCCAATATCTTGTTAGTAGAGATGGGGGAACTAACCAATTCCTGGAAAGCATCATATATACCTGCTTTACATTCAATTTTGTCAGAGCACCGATTTTCACTCACTGCTGATTAAGTTTCTGCCCCTTAATTGAAATGAAACCCCCGTATTTATATTCCTTTGCTTTCGATGTAGAGCGGCATATTAGCGATAACATGCCGAGGGATATCTGAGTACCATGCCAAGCACTAGGAATGTGATCAGTTTTCCGAGTTACAGTTATAACTGTTATAGTTACATTGCGTTAAAGGTTACAAGTAACAAGTAAGTTATTTGTTCTCATGGTTATATTTTCATTTATGTTAAATTAATGATTACCAGAAACAATTTATCAGCATCAACATGACGGAAATTAAATACCTAACTTAAATATCTTAAGACATTAGATAAACCATGCTAATGTCATTTTGAAAGTATGTGTTGCTGGAAGAGAAACATTAACGCCTAAACACACACCACACAAGATGCAGATAATCTCATTGGTTACATAGGTACACGTATAATTAGTGGGCAGTTTTCTCGCCAGATGGTATATTACATCGACTGTGCCATTCACAAACCCTTGCGGAGAGGTTCGATACTGCGTAACGAATTTAAGTAATTAGTTCCAGATAAGCGACACCAATGGATATACGTTAAGGAGACAAATTTTATAGTTCTTTTTATTATAACTAGTTTGTATTCCCATGGCGCAACAGCCCATAGGACAAGGCCTGCCAACCCAACTGCCGGCCTCACGCCATCCAACCGATATGGAGAGAAGATGTGGTCAGCATTTCGGCACCTCCAGCCGGAAAGTTGGCTTTCTTGACCAGGGCTGCTTACCTATCGTAAGCTCCTCAATTTCCTCATGATGCTGAGTGGGCACCGGTCCTATACTCGGGACTTAAAATCCGAACCCTAGGGGTGGGATCGAACCCGATTCGCATTCCGTGGCAGAGAACCAAAGCATGATGCCTTATTCCACTACGTCACGGCGCAGGACTGTTCCTTATTTATATAACCATTATAAGTAATAGTTGCTGATTGCCACCATTGCTGCTGTAAACGCTACGTATAAATAACCGTTACACGGTAAAAGTTGCGTTATTTTCTGCCCATTTCTACCAAGCAGCCGCACTGAAATCAATTCAGGGAGCTCTCAGAAAGCAAGCAGATGATTGTATACTGTTGTATTTAAGCTAATAAATCTGAAATATAAGTTTTACAGAGAAACATAGAGCAAGAGGTGGTGGTGGTGCCATCTTTGGGATTGATGTGCCGCATCTCTTATGATGGTTATTATGCATTTTGTGGGTAATTTCTTTACATTAACTATTTAAATCAGTTAGCTTTGGTAGGAGCAAGTACATAAAATTCAAATTCGGCATTCCGATTCTCGTTATCGGTTTCTGCTAAGTAGTAATACTTAAAGATGTTGGCGCAAGGTCTACCCGAAACTCCTAAGACTGCGGCCTCTATCAGCCCGGGAGCGATGGAAAACTACGGGGTCCTTTCCTCGGGACAATACCGTAAGTCTGAAAAGCCCCCCTCCCATCGACAACGTCCAGACGGGTGGAAGTGGATACGCCATTTTTTGTGGTAAGTTACGTCATCCAACATTAAGTCATATCGGACGATGAATTAAATGGGTGAATTGATGCTCAAATGAGTCCGGGGTCCATGGAGCTTAGAGTTATCCAACATTCGTCTATCAGGATAAGGGAAAACTCCGGGAAAACCTTATCCAGGTAGCTCATCCTAACCGAGATTCGAACTCGGGACCTCTTGAACGTGAGGCAGACACGCTACCATCTACGGTACAGAGGCGGGCGAGGATACGCCACTTACGTGCGTCAACCCGGCAGGGAAGACTACCGAAAAACCTCGGTGGGGCCGCCTGGTGATCTAGCACACCTTCTACTAGCTCTGCAGGCTAGTACCCGGGACTTATTAGGCAACCCTCTGCCCCCTCCGGGCGGCCGAAGCCTGGCCGGCGGTACCCGATCTCCCGCGGGTAACGAGAGCACACTGACTCCTCGAGTCCAACCCAATCCGAACAACTCCCATTCAGGGAGGGGCTCGATTGTTCGGCCCGAGGTTCCTCTAGTAACGTCAGAGGGACCACGAGTGCTAAGGGTCCGCAGCGCTCGCACCAGAGCAGCTGAAGGGGACGGATCCCCTCCCCAGTGGCAGGTCGATTGAGTTACAATGACCTTACAATGTTACAGTGGTTGATAAAGACACTGATGCGACTATCACTTCTTTTGCTTATTTGTTTAATGAATATTTATGTACGTAGGAATGCGGAACGGTCGGTCGCAGCCGTTTACATAGCAGTGGATGGTATGCACACTGAGTGCGTTTAGTATTCAATAATAATTATTTAATGAAATACTGAAGTTCAAACTCAGAAACGAGTTTTTGATGTGTCATAAAACAATTTAACTTAATGTGATTGATACAAGTACAAGGTTTCAAGAAACATAAAGGTATGCAAATGTGAAATTTCAAAACTATTTCGGTTTAAAGATTTGTGGAGGTGAGGTATTAAACTATTTTTCCTAGCCCTGTTTATTTTCAAATAAAGGGTGTTTAAAATAGTCATGGCAATTACGTTGACTTGAACAATATTCATAGATTCAGTAAGGGACGTAAAGGCTCAACAGGAGCAAGGATAGAACTTTCCTTCTGTGAACAGTATGGAATTTCAAGAAGATTTGTGATATTTGGCATTTTTCATATTTTATTTAAGCAGTTACATTACCAACAAGTCAGGATTTTCCTTTGACAACAACGGAAGCAGATTTATGCAAATCGCCGATGTATCCGTGAACTCTGATGTATAAACGTGAATCAAATTGTAGTGATATTCCAGTAAGCGCATATGCACACAATCACCACTTTTGGCATTGCTGGGAAAAAGGTGGTGATGCCATAATCAATCCCATAGTGGCTGTATGCTGTTATTACGAGTGGTAAGTGTTGTGAAGCGAAGTATTTGAAATATAAATAACACATAGTTGTCTATAATTGTACTTAATTCAATTGCACATTTGTAAGTGCTTTGTTTCAGGAAACCTATCGGTACTTAATTTCTTCCTTCCCCCCCCCCTTCAATAAACTAGATCATACATGATGCAGAGAATATTTCGACGTGAGGAACTGAAAGTGTATTTGAGAATCACAGAGATATTACTCTACAAATTGTAAAAAAAAAAAAAAAAAAAAAAAAAAAAACAACAACAACACTAAAAGGGATATTCATATACCGTGAAAGAAATAAAACAAAATATCCATCAGGAAGTAGTTGATATTACTCGACACGAACTTCAACAAATGATGGATAGCTTTTAAAGATGTTCTAAAACTAAGTGGAAAAATGCGTTGCTCTCTTTCAACCCTTTAAAAACGCGATAAGCGAAACCTTTTAAAATACTTGCAGAAATTGTTGTATGGGTATATCGGCGCCACTCAACGCTGTTTGTAGACAAGTGTCGTCACAGCGATAAGTTTAACTCTACTCTCGTTAACTTTTTGGTTTCTCAAGAACATTCCCAATAAGTCTGAATGTATGAATGTTTGGGTAAATACCAGCATGAGCTTATTTAATAGCAAAAATTAATACAATCAATGCAATATCAGTCACGCCTCTAGTTATAGACACTACAATTTCTTCAAGTCAAAGCCTCAATGTGACTACAGAAGACTGAGAACCTAGAATGTCTCAGGTTTGGGTGCTGGCCTGCTGATCCTATAGAAGCGGGTTCAAACGTGTTCCGAAATCGACGGATTTTATTTAACTATGTTAAAAACGAAAACATTCTGTTTACTGCCATTAAAAGAATTTCTGAAGAATGAAATTCTGGCACACTGGTGGTGCTAATATGATCCTGTTCGTTAATAAACCAAATATTTATTTACATAAGAAAAAGAGAAATATCGAACTTGTATGGTTCATAGTTAATTCTGTCTCTCTCGTCTCTCTCTCTCTCTTTCTTCCCATCTCATTATGTTCAAATGTATAATTATATTACCTTTCTGCTCTTCTATCTCAGTTTGCCCTCATGAATGGAAGATTTACACCCCCTCCCAAGACTTACATCAAAGCAACTTGGGTCAGATACCTGTCAAGTAACAAAGAAACCCTGGATCAAAGAAAGTAGCAGGATCGCTGATTAGCTTGAAGCCTGTTACGAGAGTGAGGAATTAATTATATGAAATAAAGGTGAAAGGTATGAAAGAAAAGGCGATAATAGAGATGTTCGTATTAATGGCGGGGGAAACCGGAGAAAACCTGTCTAGGCTCTTCTTTTTCCTGCATAAAACCCTGGGACGAACTCGGACCACCTTGATGAGAGGTTATCAAAGATAAAATTGCTTTAATCCAATGGTTACAAAGATAACGGGTGTGTAATATTCAAGAGTTACAAAGTAATAGCACGTATTTCAAAGTACTTAACGCATGCAAAAGTAAATTACATTAAATATAAATACGCTTACAGAAATAATGGAGACGTATTAGCAGTTTTCTCCCCTCCAAATTTGTGAACTACCACGAACTAGCAGTCATCTATGAAGGAATACTGAACCGTTGCTTGTGGACTTCGTTTAATTATACCACCTATTGACAAATTATAAACTAGATGCCTAGCACTACGTAATACAAATATTTATCTTCCTTCTTGTCCAACCAATTAGTCTCGTAATTAACTCCTAAATGAGTTAATTTTGGCTTTATTTCTCATCCATGGATGATAATTGTGCAAAATTGTATTATGGGGAAAGAAAATATATTTATCAACTGAGGTTTGGGCTATGGCGGATTTTCTTGGAAATTTTCTTTGGCATCCTCGTAAGATGTTAATACTAAAATAAGTGTGATAATTAACCGACTTTTCGTTTTTTTTTATTATTTTCTTTGCAACTTTGGTCCTGAATTTTGGATGCTATAGAATAATTCCTCTACTTTATTTAAGTGGAGAAAGAAACTTTTCTATTGTGTATAAAAAGGAATGTGTAAATCTAGTACTTCTGACAACGTTTCCCTTCACAAAATCTTAATAGCTCAAACTTAAAACTTTATTTAATATGTTTGAAGTTATATTTAATTTTCGTTACCTATTATTATTCTGGTATGAAACACTATGCATACTTCAATGCCATTTCAAGCTTAAGAGGCACAAATTACTCTAAAATATTTTGATATTACGTCACAGATAAACCATATACCCAGTAACGCGGCGCCGCTGTAATGTATACGACTCGCAGTCGGAAGGTTTCAAACTCATATCCGTTCTGATTGGATCGCCAATGAACAAGACGTAGCTGGATTAGGCGTCATACTTATCTCAAGGTTAGAACGATTTTCCGGGTCCCCCGCATGGCTTGCGGGCATCCGAGGTAACCACGAAGCAAATCCACCAGCAGCAAAAGCTGAGCTCCCATAATCTAACCAAGAGTTGTTTGGCCTCAAAATTATCCAAAACAAATCAAATTTAATCTACTTCATCGCCAGGGTGCATCAGGCATAGCATCCTGTCTTCCTTAGAGGAGTAATATACTATCTCAAGTCTTACCACCATTCTAATAAAAAAAAATCCTTAACAATCCCAAGTACAGAAAATCCTTCCTGCGGTAAAACCCAATCCTGGGTGGGCACGCAGCAATAATCTTTGGGCTTATCACAGCCTGTCAATACCAGACGACGAGGTTAGAACGCGTGTCATCATGTGGTATAGGATTCAAATACGTTAACTTCATATATATTTATATATTAGTTCCCATTGGTCGGTAAGCTCTCGGTTATGGTGAATACTGTTTATTAAATGTTTCAAAGCCGGAGCCGATGTCATCCTTTCTTTGAGCATACACCCACGCATATCCTAGGTTTCTCGGCTAAAATCGCGAGGCATAACCGCTTCAACCTGGCGGCAGCAACGCGAGGCTGAAGTAGTCGGCTTCAAATCGGAGCAGCCCATGAGGCAAAACAGTGTGGCTTCAGTATGCATATACTTTGCTGTGAACGTATGTTGAAGTCATCCAAACAACACATCTTCCACTTCTTCATGTTTGGTTGGCCTCATGTGCTTGACATTAAATGAACAGCTTGTCAGACATTCACTCCAACTTATAATCGATGAGAGAGTAGACCTCGGGATCTGAATGTGTTCTGAATCTTGTCTTCTCTCCACTGTCGACTTTACGTAAAATTTGTTGAATCTACTTCAGCGTGAGAGAATTATGAAAAGTTTCCGATTCGGCAACATTTTACGAGCGATGGAGCAACAAGATAAAAGCAAAACAATCAAATATTCAATTCTCATAAGCAAACGGGGACCCCTAGAATTTTGCGCTGTGGAAGTGAATGTAGCTAAACAACAAGTAAGCGACCGGGTTATTGTTGACAAAATACAAATTATGTGAAATTTGTAACGGTAAATGTCGCACAACAAACATACATATCTAGTTTAAAGTAAGAGTAAGATATGGAATATGTAACCAGAGAACACAATTTTGGTAGCACGAATTATTCGGAATTCGATTTAAGAAGCAGTACTCCCCCCCCCCCCCCCTCCCTCGACATCACAATTCTACAGGGACTAAACAGCTAGTACGGGTTAACCGAGCTATCTGTTTATGCGATTTCGAATTCACGAGAGTACTGCAACGAGTAAATCCGGCCGGTCGCCGTGGCCGCACTTGCTTAGCGCCTAGCTGTTTCGTGCTGACTGAGGTCGCGCCTGGGCGTAAGTGTTTATGGCAGAACAAACAGGAATAACCGTTGGAAAAACAATGAAAAAGTAATTAGCAGTGGTTTATTAACAACGTATTCATAGTGGTCAAAGGTAATTACAAATTAAGCAATAACTTTTTATTTTAATCATTAAAAGTTCAACAGTTGTAATCGTTACACGAAAAGAACGGATTCTCATACACCTGGTACTACATATTTTGCTGCTCAATATCCTGGTTTTAACGTCTCAGATAACGCACTGAGACTGCACGTGGACATAACATCTGTCGTTTGTGACTCCTGCGCATTCTATTGGCTGAAGTGATGCGTTCATTGGTGCTTAGCACACTTCCCAGAAGCGCTCCAATACCCCTCTCACTCTCAGGAGCATACACGAGGCCAGGATAAAAGCTGGGCACTGAGTGGCATACCTAGTATTTAAATTCCGATGTTAAATTAATTATAGTGGGCGAGATGATTCCGCTGTAACGTGCGAGGCTTTATTCTGGAAGTCTCAAGTTGGATTATTGTCGAGAGCACTCACACCGTTCTTAGAACTTTTCGTGGTCTTCCTTATTCAATGCCATGGTGGTTCCTTAAGTATTATGATTTCCTTTCCATCATTTCCCTTTAATTCCATTTCCTTCTTCCCTTTCAAGCGTGTTTCTACGTTTCCTGTTGCAATGGCATAGGCGGGCAAATGGTGCGGGTGCTGGTTCAATTGGAAGTGTAGGTACATTACGTGGCTGAGTGGTTAGACCACTTAACTGTCACTAAGACGGCCCAGGTTCGATCCTAGGCGACCGCAAAATGAGATTTGTGGTGGACAACACGACATTGGAGCTGGTTTTCTTAAGGATCTCCGGTTTCCCGCGCCAACTCATTGCACCAGTGCTCCATCTTTATTTCATGTATTAGTGTGACCGCCTGCGATTCCGCATGTAGCAAAAGCGGGCGTTAAACACTATACATTTCGTCCTCTCCAGACAGCTCTGGCTCTGGAACGGTACTTAACCCTGGAGCTATAAGGCGTTTCTGCGCGATGTATGTAGGCCGCAGTGCGCGAGGTGTCTCCTCGAGTACTGTAAGGTAGTTATTGAGCACGAATTTTATGTCTCTGTTTTGGTAAGTGGAATCAGTACCCCAATAACCAACACATTGCAAACCCAGTTTCTTACACTCCATGAAGAGAACGCATTTTACTAGCATATCGATCTGGTGTGTAAACGCGACATCCCTTTCCCTTTCAGACAAACAAACAGATAAACATGCAGATATCGGGGACGTTGGGCGTACCCCAACGTACATTATGGAAACTTAAAGGGTTTCGACTGATCTTAGGCTACGAGAAGTCATCCCATGCTTCCTTGTGAAAGTATTATGATTCTTTATATTTAGGCGGGAAAATTATAAACATTGTTCCTGTTTGCAATACAAATGGTTTTTATTTGATGCTGCAGGATCTGTTTTTGAACTTTTTTCTGGTCTTTTATGCAGTTTAGTTGCTGAACAGAAATAAATGAACAGAAGTGAGTTACGCACCAAATTAATTTTTCTAACCAACATGACTTAATTTACATTTCTTCTACAAACCATTTGTATAAAATCCTATTATGCTCCTTACTTAAGGTTAATTAATATAAACGTTTGAAAATATAATTTCATTACAGCTTTCATTGTGGAGGCTGAAGGCTTGAAAGAGGAATAACTTTGCGACATCTCAAGAAATACAAAAAATATCAGTGCACACAAAAAATATTGTACACTGGAAAATTCAAACCTGTAATAGGAAATACAATGTAAAAGCTTAAAGCCACAAAACATTTTGCATAATTTTTTAAAGCAAGAACTGACCTATTTCGTATATTAAGATTTGATTTGTTTACCAGTTATACTTCCCTCGAATGAAGAGAGAATATCCGTATATATCTTAAGCATTGTATTTTGGACAATACAATGTTGGAGCCATAGTTGGAGCCATTTTAGAGGGGAAGAAAAAATAGGCATTTCCATATGCAAGACGTTTTGATTTGAGAATTTTCGTGCTAATTGCTGCACAGGTTGTCCCACATAAAATCGGTGCGCCTCACTGCATTCATTACATTACATGTAGTTTATTCTGCGACCAATATCTGCAATTCTGTGAGATAACATAACGAGACAGATGAAACCAGGCTTCATCTCTCATAAAGAAGCGCATTGGGTCCAAGAAACCGCCAATGATCGAAAATAAGATCCAGTTGGAATAAGCAACTGTTTTTTTATTGTAACTCATGCACTATATTGACCCGAAATTGTCGGAATTTGAGGCCTTTCGTTAGCATACAATGGCATATTGTATGAGATACACAAACTTGCTTAGACGACCTCTTTATCGATTTATTGGGGCCTCTCGTTACGTTTGTTCGAATTGTCGACTACCGGCTGGGTTCTCGCTATCGGACGCTTGTTCTTCATATCCAAGATGGTAACTTTAGCCCTCCATTTCGTGTATAAATCTTTGAATTGTGCTAATTCTGGGTATCTTGTCATAAGGGTCCCGAAACATTTCCTTAGAGTCCTTGATGGAGCCTGTTCTTATGTAAAATTCCACTATATCAATTCGTTCTGTCAAACTAAAATATGCAACTCCAACCATGGGTCACGCATTGTAGCCAAGATTATTTATAAGAAACAGGCGCCAAATATGAACAGACATGAACAAAGTGGGCTAGGCGCAGTGAGACTGAGGACTGCCGGTGTTTTTGTGGGGCATGCTGTACTGCATCCTTGGAAGATACTGAACAAAGTCTCAAATTTGGTATCTGTACGACATTTCATGTTTGAGTTCTGCTATTCACATCAATATATCTACAAACATAGGGACCTTGTTTTATAACACATACACATTATCGAGGTTAGGACGAGGGTTCAGTAGGCCTTAGAGCTAGTATTTTCGTTGAAATTTTGATATCAAATTTTTGCGTGCAACACAATTCTTTGTTTGCCCCCTTGGGACTGTGGTAAAAAAAGTTAAAGGAAAGAAGAAAAGCATATCAGTAGGGAAGGCTCCGGGTAGCGAGTGAGGGCCACGTTTGGGAGCTCCCGTATTCCATTCCCGAACGAACCATTCCGACCCTGGTTTTTTTCTTAATTTATCCAGATCGGTAGGCAAATGCTGTCCATCATTTCCCTCAAATGTTTCAGGTTTGTAGGATCAGGCAATAATGATTGGTGTGTTGCGGCGATACGCGGAGTTTACTGTGTAATATAGCTGTCGTGGGAGGGGGCCGCACTGAGAGCTCGCATCAGCGTAAAGATTGGCGTCATTCTGAAATCATTAGGATCTCGTCCTTGCTAGCGTGCATCGTCTCTGCAAGTATCTTCTTTAGCTCTTCTTCTCATGAAAGTCACGTTGGCCTAGATGCGGTGCTCAGTTTTGTGACTGATTGGCCTTAAGTCTAGCTTGAAAATGGTGTATATGCGCTAAAGATTCAAAATATAAGTATTGTTATTTTATGACAGGAACTTTGTATGGTGAATAAAATTTAAAAGAATGCTAGATTAATCACAAAATTTCGTATTCCTCCAGAAATACTCTTACAAAAATCTTACTAGATCATAAGTTATTTAAGGTCTCTTTACCATAAACTTCCTTTAAAGCTCTATAACATTTTTAAATTGAAATTGAGTTTTTATTTATAGACTCTTTTTAGCTGTTCTCCGCAACCGATACTATTAATGGCATGAATGACCACTTTTGCTCGGTTACCTCTTTATTAGGCTTGAGGTTCTTTTGCGTGCTATACATGTACGGCACGACCGCAGCTTTACTTCCCTTCAGAAGTACTCCCCTAGATTACGACGATGACTGACATTCTTGAGTAATGACTAGGGCCCGGATTTAAAATGGGTTTTATTTTAAATTTTTTGTTTGTTTGTCAGTACATTTTTTATAATTTTCATTGTCTGCTACTTATTTGTAAGATTTATTCATGCACATATTCCACAAAAGTATACATTGTCTAAGATATTCATCAAACAATACACAAACATGGAGTTTACCGTTTGCTTTCTAGGTTATTTTTTGGCATTGCGGAAAATGGTTACCTGCATACCCATATTTTCTAGGGTAAACTATTTCCTATTATCATGCAACATTCTTGTGTGAAAAAAAAAAACGTTCTTTCTACAGAATATGACGTCATTGGAGCGTAGACCATTGATGCCAGTGCAGCAGGTTCTAGGGGTATATTTCCTATATACTTTTCTCCCTGCAATACTGCGTTAATGATTTTCATGTCTTCAAAACCAGGATTTCGTTGAATAATCTTTTACAATTTCTAAGAACATGCACCTCCCACAGGTCCAGATGTTCGTTTTCTCGAAACATAACTATCCTTCAGTGGCGAAGTTGTACTTTCCAACCGGAGTATATAGCTTTTGGTGTAAAACCAAAATGCGTGGTAATATAAGCAAGGGAGGCTGCAAGGGCGGAATACTCGAGTGATTCATTAGCCTTGGCAGTTAAGGAAGCGTCTGTTTCATCTGATTCATTGAAGACATTTTTAATGTCCTTAAAGTGCTTGGAAACAGACAGCCAAGTTCCCCAGCGTGTAAGTACCGGCTCAGGTGAAAGAAGGGTTGCCGGTACTTTCTCTTTGAAAGGTATACAGGTGTTGCGGCTTTTAGGAAAACTTTGTTGGCCGAAGAGCTTCGGAGAAGCAGAATTCGAAAATTTTTCCCTTATTGAGATGAAACTCCATTAAGGGTGCATATACTTTTATTATTAATTTGCTCTCCAATATGGCCTTCCAAATTAACTTTGAAATTTCGAAAATAATTCGTCGTTTCAAAAAGAGAAAGCAACTATTTAGATTAAATAAAAGTGTCAAAATCTTATTTAGGGATTTTTATAGGTGATATAAAGTTAAAACCTAAAAATCCTGGCGTTTCATCCACAACTGCGATGTACATCTTCAGCGGCGTGATCGAAGTATTCTAGAAGAAGGTTACATTGCGTTAGGGGAGGAATTTAGAAGTCCATAAGCTTCTAATAATAAACCTCTCCCCAAATATTACTCTAATCAAATTTCTTTCGCCTGCATTATGTGTAGTTTAAGATTCCTGTCTATAAATAAGCACTTTTACACTCGGTATTGGTTAGCCGTTTAAAAAATGGATAGAATATTTGTGTTTTGGATAGTTTATCATATATGGATGGTTCCAAACTCGTAAGCTTCGTGCTACGTACCCCTATCACTCACCTTACTTTTGACGTCACAGAAAATCTGATCCCCTCTCGAAATATAGTTAGTTGTTCGGATTGGCTTGGAGTTGGCGGAGCAGTAGTTACGGAAACTCACGGGATGTGTACCTTCGTCCCTGCGGAAGTAAGAAACGAGCTGGTAACAATGAAATTTTAAAGTTTAATTCCAGTGTTATATTCTCTGTTTCTACTATGAATGACTTCTATTCAAAGTTTCACTTTTTGTGATAGTGCGGACTTCATTTTAATGTTCATGTAAATCGAATACGTAAATACTTACTTTTTCGTGGTGAGATTTAGCACGGCAGTTCATTTTTAAACGGAAGTGCTAGATCTATGCCTATATTTAAAACATAACACACAAATTTTAAAACAAAACAAACAATCTCATGTATTGCAGTCACATGACTTTTTCTACTCATATATTGGCGTAGGGACGTGGCGACCCCATCGCCCAACCTAACGGTTGCAGTTAGCCAGCCCAGTGCCTCTGGGCCACCCGGGCTCCCGAGGGGAAATAAATATTGGGAGTACAGTTGCTCCCTTGTAAAAGGGCCCCATACACAGGGTTAAGTGTGAAGACCTCAACGGGATTTTCGGCGGAGAATTTCTTCACTGCGGCGAAGTCGCGGAAGAGGCATACCTCCTAATGGGGATAATGCATTAGGAACGGACGGATGAGGTTCGAAGTCGAGTAAGACAGCTCATCTAGGATAGGACAACTCCGATATAAAACCGGGCCCTCCAGTATGGGGGTTTAGCATTGGGCTGGTAAACCAATCTAGTAAAAAAGGAACTTACTCTTAATTCTCATACAAAGAACCGGACTGAAGAGATGTGGGATGCCCAGCTCTACGCTGGAAGGATCTGTAGGCTCTTGAAGAGAACGGAACGGGTCATAGGGCCCAATCCTTGAAGATAATGATGATGATGACATTTTCTTCTTATCAATTCTTATTCCTCTATCTACTTTATATTAACGGGGGCAAACTTTGCGAAAGTTATCTCATTACTAATTTTGCTGTAGGTTTAACAGGAATATACAATAAGCATTTAAGCGTCAGTGAAATATTTCAAGACATTGTCGTTATGTGATGGCTTTGAAGTTCTACTCTCTTTGCATGGCCTAGGGATAAAAAAAAAATGAATAGGGACTTTCCGATTCAGAAAATTGTAAATTTTAAAAATTAATACAAATAAATATTATCTCTGAAATGAAGTGACTAGTTATTTACATGAAACAAGCAAGCTCGAAATAACAATAGAAAATAGTTTCATTAAGTTACGACATAATTCCTTTTTTTTAATTTTTTTTAAGAACAAGCAAAGAATAGAATGCACCTGAACTGGGAAACTAAATCAACTCGTACGTGCTACATGCCTTTGCTTTCCGCAAATAAGAAGTGACGTGAAGGAAACTGTGGAAAAACTGGTGGCGGAGTAACCGGTGATTTTTCTTGCACGTTAGGTAGCCATTAGCGGAAAAAGGTGGTGAATGAATGACAGTGCGAATCGACGAAAGTAAGATAGCAGTCTAAGAAAAGACGAGATAAAAAATTACGAGATGGTAAATGGAAAGGGAACAGAAAAAGAACTGCTAAAAGATGAATGAGCTTAGGAACAAGGGAATATGAACATATGATCCTGTAAAGAAAGAAAATTGGGAGAAATGTGGAAAATTAAAGAAGAGTTGATAGGATCAGATAGACGGTTGTCGCCGGCGGCTTAAGGGAAAATGGTAGAAAAGCAACCAATTGTTTATGTCGTTTATTTAATGACATGTTTCTGTTTATTCGATTTCAATACTGATATGGATGTTATAGTTTCCCCAAGAACATTTGCTCCAGTCAGCATAAACCAATCGGAAATCAGCCACGGTTATATATTATCGGTTTTAATGTTTCTTGCATATACTTAGCTCTATGTATACTTTATTTCTCTTTTAAATTTTCTAAAATTATTAGCTGGCCTACATAATTGGTGTGTGTAATTGACAAAGGCCAGTACAATAATAACAAAATAACTGCACTAAAACATTTTCCATCCTGAATAGAGCCTAATGTTTCCCTAGGGCAACACCATGCATTAAAGAGTTTTACTGACTGTCATTGAATGAATGTCTTTTTAAACTCGACTGGCAAGTTAATTATTATTTGTACTTACGTCTCCCCCTTTTTATGAAATCATTGTGCAGTCATCTAGAAACCTTTTATAGTATAACTTCGCCTTTTCCTTAATAATTCTGATTTCTTAAGTGCCTACTATTCCTAATAATATTAAAAATAATTCTTGATATAAAGGATATGAAAAATCGGTGGAACATCTGTCCTTTTAACCTGCTCTTCCCCCGACTGTCTTTAGAGTTTTGGAAATGCTACAGAGCCTGTAAGTTCCCTTTGTCGTTGGAGAAATATTACAAATCTGGATGGTCTATTAATCTTTTAGATAACCAAAGTAGGTGATATTTTAACTTTTGTACATTTGATTTGATTTAATAACATAAAAGCTACATAGTTTTGACACAATACTTAGATCCTTACCACATGTGAAGAAATATAAGTGAATATAAAGATTCCTTATTCTCAGACACTAGGATAACCGCGTTGGAAGCGACATATTGGGAAAAATAATCTTCTCGTCTGTAAATTATAAAAGATATTCTGATCGATTTATAATATTAACCGTGAATTTCCTCTCTCTATAAGCAGTATACCATGGAAACGGACCTGGTTATGACAAAGGAAATAAAAACCTGAGAGCTGTTTTTTCTTCATATTCAGTACATAACGTGAAGGAATAGCAAAATACATTGCACTTGCATGGTTTCCTTTGCAACATCGTTAAGGCTCCTTATCCCAATTTTAACGTGTGGAGACGCCAATGATGAGACAGAAATACACACAGAATGCAAGAAATGTGTGAGGCCGTAGATATTTATTCCCCTGTTGATGTGTATAACCTCTACGTTCCTTGCAATGGGTAAAATGAACCAGAGAGAATCCTGCCAGCTGGCTACAATTCCGTTTAACCTTGTTAATGTGTCACGGAATATTCTTACACTCTTCGCTGGATGGATAAAGGCAATGTCTGAGCCCCCCCCCCCCTCTCTCTCTCTCTCTTATCAAACAACTACTCGGACACGCAGGAAGAATTCAAAATGGAGTTCTTCGTTTACCAAATACCAGACGTGTTCATTATGTGCCTTATAATCAAATATGTCAGAATTTGATAATATTGAGACAGATCAATAATCTGGATATAGGTAGGCTATAGGTAGACGATATTATAATCTATAAATTGCATGCAGCAGCATCAGTTCTCAGTACATCAGTAAATTCATCGAGAACTTGAACAGAAAACGTTGATTGTATTTTAGTACATCAGTTAGACCAAAACATGGCGATGCAGTAAATCTGTTATCTATTTATATGTCGTAATCATTCACTCAAACAGAAATAATCTGTTACTGTTAGTTTAACTTCACATGTAACCAACAAACAGAACAAAGAACGCCCAAATATCCAGTTCACGTTTGGATTGCACGAAAACAGCCAGACCGAGTTTCTTTTGTAATTTTTCCTCCGTTCCCTTTCGGATTTAATTTAAAGGTTGTTTAACATTTACCTGAAATTTTTTAGTTAAATGTTGTTTACTTTTCAAATGCAACACAGGACTTTTGTAGCAAAAGTTATTCTATTCTTTCAGTTTCACTTAATTCATGGAAGAAATATATGTTCTAATGGCGATACATAAACTAATGCAAATTTCGTAATTAATATTGCATTACACAAATTATTCGATGTCTAGGAAATAACATTTTGAATCTGCTAAAACAAAGAAAAAGCATTTTTTAAATAGGTCGTATGTGTGACTGTGCCTACGAGGTTGTGTGCTTGGTCTATAAACAACATAAGTCCAAAAATAGTTAAATACCAAATGTGGTATTTAAGTTCTGCACCTTTTATGGATACACGATTTGCAAGACAATGTCTCCACTCTAAACTACCATTTTGATGGATAAGAAAAAAGTATTTCTTTTCTCCCTAAAAGTAGTTCTGGTGATTTTCATTAAAATGCCTACCATTGCTGAAAATATTTGCATGGTAAACAAAACATAAACGTTATATCTTCTGAGAATAGCCTGCGAAGCCCTCTTCATTTTCAGTGGCTACAAAAATTGGTAAAAAGTGTAGTTGCCGTTAGAGCAAACAATTTATATCAAATAAAATATTTGTAGCGTTAACCTTTTTCGAAGTAATTGGTTTGAATTTTCACTTGTACTTTCTCTAAATTGTAAGTCATTATTGGTTTTTTCTTATAGTCATGCAAGGAGCATTGAATTATAAACTGATGGGTCGTCTTTTAAAAAATAAACTATTGTTAAGCTTATGTTTTCTTCTTTTGTTTACAACGAATGTGTAAATGTCTAATGAAAGTTTATCCTTTTTACAATAAGTAGATGGAACAATAATCATATGTAATAATTCAGAGCTAGTAGAGAAAGTAGTATGAGAGGAACTATCATATTGTTTTATGAGTAGCATCTGGATTGAGCTGGAGAAATAAATGACTGCTAAAAACGACAAAACTTATTGCATCTACTGAGCTTCTGTAACTAAATTTTAAGAAATACCTGCATTTCTCAGCATCTTTTGTTCAATAGAGCTACAATGGAGCAGTCCATGTTTCTCATTGCAGTGACCCATATAGCATGTTCAGTAATCCGCGGAACGTGTCATCGTCAAGTGCGTTAATTTATGGCTTGTCGCATGGCAGACGTGTAGCTAGCTACTGTGTCTACAGAGAGGCTTGTCGCTGTAGACAAGTGTGGGATGCAGCCCCAGAGAGGTATCACAAGGGGATTATGAGTTGCACAGTCTCAAACGCTGTTCAATATTAAACGGAGTCCACATTTGATGATGACCGCAAAAGATTGTCTCTTTCCATGAACACTACATCGAGAAGTTTATTGCTCAAGCGACAATCAAAAAAGATAGGTGGCTGATTTGTATGCAAATGCATAATTATTATTTAGTTTATTTCTAATTGGATATAAAATCAAGTTTTTAATATACTTTGATGTTCTTCTGTGTTTGTATGTAAAGTTTTATGGTAAATATAATTGAATATTTGCTGTTTTAATGCATATTTTCATTTGTATATGCATACAGTATACACGTTTTAACCATTTTAATTTTAAAATTAAAACTCAGAAACCGAAATTGGATGAAATTGGAATTTCATCGAATGTCACCCGTGAAGTTTGATGAAAATATAAAAAATGCCTAATGTACATGTCTATATTTGTAATATAGTTGTTTGTTTTCATTTGACGCCTTTAACTTGCTAATCACGACAACATTTATAATTCTGTGCGACTTCTGAAACTCCCTGAAACACCGTGCTGTAATACAGAGTCCAATTTTTAATTAATTTTTTTTTTCAGTACTACTTTTCATTACTTAAAACGCTCTTCGTGTGAAAATATTTGATTGGTTAACCTCTAATCTTAAGCAAAACTTCATGCAGATTGCTTAAGAGATTCGTGCAACCATTTTTGAAATTTTACGATGAAGTTATTTTAATAATATTTTCGTAGCCTGATATGCATAAAGTCGATAAATGCCAAGATGAGAAGGGCCCATCCTACTCTAGCTTAATTTGAATTTAAAAAGAAAAAAATATACTACAATATCGGTTTTTTATTTAAAAAAATGCATTTCTTATTAGGAAGCAAAACACTGACACGTAGAGTAATTTAACATAGTTAAAATAATTGAACCTAGAACAGGGACAGGAATACTGTTATCTCTGAAACCATGCAGATATTTGATTAAAATGTACGTAATAATTAGGTATATAATTACCGTAGTAAGATAAAAAGTTCAGGTCGCTCAAATGGAAATTGGAATTTTTAGGTTTTTCACAGATATATTTCCTTTACAACCTTAGTAACAGAATACCTAATGAAATTATTTTTATTTGGTTGTCCATACCATCCCTCAATGAGGTTCAGAGTTTAAGATGGGCTAGGCAGGAACATTAAACATACATTATACAGTGTTTAAGAGAGAAATCATGACATTAACTTTTGGGTTTTGTGAGGTGAAAACTTAGTATTTCTTGAAGAAATTTCTCTGAATTTGGTAAATGCTTTCAAAATTTACCCAATATCATCTGTCAAGGTGAAACATCTTTCTCAGTATAAAAACTTGTTAACTGATAAATGTCATAACCTTAACCCGAGCATTGGGGAAAATGATCATTGTATGCTGCAAATCAAATTACGACAGCAACGATGTCTTAAGGAAGAATGCGCATTGTAAATACCAACAAGTATAAGCTCAGAATTAATGATTTTATACCTGACTAAAGTCTATTTCGAAAGTACAGAACGTAGTTGAAAGATTTTGACGACATAAATATAGGAATATTTAAATATTTTAAGCGTATAAATTATAAACTATTTGCTATTCTATTGTTAAGTGCTGGTTACTTTAAATAGCTAGTTACAATGATCATATTATCTCCTATGTAAGGTCATATTGTGACATAACGTTACTGTGTTTCGATACAAAGTTGAATAAAGTGCTTATATCGATGAACTTCTTTCAAAACTGAAACGTTCGTGATATTTTATTATCTCCCTGGAATCTCTTTATTTAGAAGAATCATTTCGGAATAGAATTAATAATGATAAAACTCTTTCTGAAGACTCCATTTATAACGAGAAAAAATCATGCTTATGTTGCAGGTTTCCGACTAATATATTTTTATACATAAAATAGTGATAAATGTTGGTAAAATACCAACTGTCTATCTGGTATACTAAATACTATCTGGGTAAAATACCAACTATCTATTGCAAACTCTTCACTCATTAAATTCTAGGGGCTACAATTGTTCTTAAATATTGTGGACAATCAAATACTAATACGGCAAACATCCAGGAGTATTAATGAACATTAATTGCGTTAAACATAAATTCCAGTTTATTTTAATAGCTTTACCTCTCACCTATTCACGTCCAAAGGCTATAATAGGTTCACGCTCTTTCATAGTCGCATTGTGTCATCGTTTCAGATAAAGAAAACATTTGTAAGGGGAACAGGGAAAGCTCTGGGGCGCAGGAGGAATATCAAAGTGTTTATTGGTCAAATCCCGAAATGTATAGGATGCTATAACCGTAAAAACGCAAGCTTTTAGACATTGCAATTGTAGTTGTAGATTTTCATCTTACTGTGAGAGTAACTTAGGGCGATTCTTTGTTTTGTATTGATCTTTCTTCGATTTGTACCTATTCCTCTATCTTCAGGTTACATCCGTGAACCTCAGATGCTGCGGATCGAAACCTTCAATTGTAATTCGATAGTATGAATTATTAGAATCAGACTAAAAGCTTGAGATGGCATCTCATTTGCCAGTTGGAAAAATGTATTAGCTTTTATTGAGTCTCTGTCGTACTTCAGTAAAAAGAGTTGCAAGTGAATACAATCTTATTTTTTATTCTGGAGAATTTAATAGATTGTGGTAGGGTCGCTGTATTATTAGCAAATAGAAAGTATTCACCACATCTTGTCTGAAATTTCTCTCACGCTTTGTCACATTCAAAAGCGCTTAGAACATTTACCGTGAACATGTAGCATTGAATGCGTTGCTAATGCATTTAAATACCCATCTTACAGATATAACTCAATTCCTTCCCCCTCAAGAGGAAATAAATATTGTGGCTTACTCTTCAGAGTATTTGATGCATGAGGTGCTAAACTGATTAAATGATAATTCTCGCTGTAGTTCCCTTGGTATTTCTGGAACGAAAACTCTAGAATATTAAATGCTTTTCTGAACAATTCCTTTCAAAATACCGAAACACGCTCTCATGCCAAACGTTCCGCTATCTCATTGTGCGGTAATCAAGGACGAGAACGGCTATTAGTCCCATCTCCACACAATTGTGATTCCTCTACTCTATGGATGCTTTATGACCAAGGTTAATTTTATGGCTCGTAATACCGCTGTGAATAGAGCTGCTTGCTTTATCAGGCGATGTTAACGTGTCTCAGAGCAGCTATGAGATATGTTTCCTGCACGCGTAACGGAGTCTTGTGGTTATTGACAGAGATGGAAAACAGGTCCAAGATCGTCAACACGATGATAACTTGAAGCATACTTCTAGATTTGTGAATTCCTTTGATCTTCCTTTATTTAGAAAGTCAATAATTCTCCAGCGGCAAGAATTTTGAAAGACCGCAACACAGTTACTTTAGATAAATCACAATGATCTTTAAAACTGATAAGTCATGTGCACGAATTTGAGACCTTAGCTCCCTTCTCAAGAAAAACTGAAGCTTTCCAAAGTTAAAAACTTCTGATTGAGTAGCTGGGTATTTTCGCTTTAGCTATCATGAAGCGATTATACTTGAAATGGACTGTCCTGCAGGAAAATTAAAGCTGCAGTGTAGCACATTTACAGGTAATGAATTTATAGATATTTTGTAGAAATGTTTTCTGTTTTAAACGTTTTAATGTGGTAATGTTATTTGTTTACAGGAAAACTCCAAAACCAGGGAAGTAGAGGTGGACATCGACGAGCTTTTGGACATGGACAACGATGATCAGAGGCGGCGACATCTTCAGGTAATTAAAGATGCATAGTTTGGCGAATACAGTGCTTAATTTTCTAACAAAATCCTTGTCTACGCACTACTATCGTTATGAATCAAACAAATGCAATTTATCAGGCAACATGAACTTCAAAATATAATAAAATAATCTGTGCTTGTATGTTCTCAAAATCAGATGTAACCAAAGCAAGTCACGTGACTACATTTGGACTTGTTGCATACCTATAGTCGGCAGTGGAATTATTTTCCATTTGTCTTTCCCGTGCAGCTAGGTATGCATATTCTTGGCTCATGGAAAGAAGACAATTTCGCTATGCTTGGTCTAGGGCAAACTCGATCAGCCAATTCACCATACCGGGTTTGCAGCAGACATGCATAGCTTGACACAAGTATTGCCTCAGGGATGTGTTAACTAGAACACCCTTTATTGGCTATGGATCAACTTCATGGTGCATTAGTAGCCTGCAGTATTCATTTACATAAGGGTAGCTGCGAGTATGTTTGCATCTGGGACCACTTGCAGAAGTGCACTTGTAGTAATGAGCCATAATACTTGTGGGATTTCCAGAACCGTGGCTTCGTAAACTTGCTCAATGCACGATGGCTAAATATGCAGTAGTTTGTTTTATATAGTCTTTTATTTTCCTCAGCACAGCGGTGATCCATTGAGAAATTTTACCCCCGTGTTTCAAGACTTTTATAGTTAAATCTTTCAAAGGAGTTACAGCCCTTTTATTCTTGTCGAATATAACACAAAAATAATAAAATAAAAAACACAGTATGTTCATTGAACCTACCTTCTTCACTAAGAGTAAATGGAGTGCTTGATATAAACTATTTTATACCTCGATATTTTCCTTTGAAAAATGGTTAGTCTTGTTGTGGCGTACCCCATCATAGTGCGCTGACAAAGGGACATTAGCTCAGGAATTTAGATTTGGTTAGAGAGAGGTTTGCGAGTAGCAAAGGTAAGGTTATCTAGCGCAGTTAGAAGACTATGGTTATTTTGCATAATCCATTTATTTAAACACTCGTATTAAAATAGAAATCTTTACCTTTATCTCACTGTGCCCCATCCTGGGGAGAAACTAAAATCAAAATTAATTATGGGTGAGTGGCGTCCTTTCTCGCCTCCCACTTTAAACTCAAATACCATACTCGTAACGTTGTAAGTCTTCATTTCTATGCATTCTCAGTGTGCTGCCGTGCAGTCGACGGAACATTCGAGTTTCCAACAGCCACTAGTTAATATTAGCTCCAGATGTTTACCTCCATAATTATCACTCTACGTGCTATATATTACTCTTAACATTGTAGCATGTCTGTTATAAAACTACTTTATCATAGGTGTTTATTTTCTTTTAATGAAAAACGTGTTTCCAATTTCCTTTGTATTGTTAAAAATTTTGCAGAGTAAACTAAAACCTATAACATATTCAAACATTAGAAAAAAATACAAAAAACAAGAGAAAAAAATCCAGAATGAAGGAAAAAAAGAAAGAAGAAGAAAGTGCCTTCAAGCTCCGAACTCTGAATTAGCTTCGACATAGGTGTAATGTATTTTTCTACATTCAGGATGCTATCACTTGTTTGCTTCAATTGTTGTCTTTTAAATACGTATTCTATTGTATACTCTTCAGAAAAAATTCAGTGAGGTATTTAAATGCTTGGAAAAAAAAACATGTTGCAGGGCCTGTCAGAACTGCAGAAAGCGATAATCCTTTACCTTGTGATTAGTATGGCTTGTACAAAAATAGGAAACAATTAGAATACATTTATTTGTACGCCCCAACATCGAAATAGCTTTGTAACATAAAACAATGTGTATGGAGGTTCATAAGCAATGCCACGCATTTTAAACTTATATTAGAATTGTCGAGAGACTTCTTAAATTGAAAACTAGAGTTATCCCTTATTAAGATTGCTTTACTAATGAAATATAATACATTATACCTTGAATCTTGTTTTTTATATCTTGCTGCCGAAATACAAAGAAAAATGATATTATACCATATCATTTGATTCAGTTACTTTGAAGTGACCAGCAACTCTTCAAATATTTAGCAAATGCTCAATGCTTTATAAGTAGATGGTTAGGAGATACTTTTCCAGGTGAGCAGATGCCTTTGTTTTGCCTCCTCCTTTTTTTTTACCAAAGATATGAGTGCATAAACGTCAATATCCGGACCTAAGATTGATTAAACAGTACAGTGTTAAATTCCTGCTTTCTGTTTATATTCTTAAGAAGGTTTTATAGTAAAATCAGATGAAAATAACAGTAAAAGAAGCCTGCAACACTTGAAATAAGTACTATCTTATTGAATTAAACCAATAAATATTTATGCAGTAATTTGGACGAGGAAGAACGAATTTTTGGTGACTGAATCAAAGTTATTAAATCTGCACCTTTGGACAAATCAAGTGTAAACCCATTAATGTCTTCGCTTAACCGCTTAAAACAGACATGCCCTGTTTTATCCTTACGTCTGAAGTACACTTTGGATTTTAGGTTTTATGCTTATTTTTTCGTGAAAAAATAAGCAGAACCCATTCATATGTGTTCTCGTTTCCTGTAAAATTACAGCTTCTTTGAAAGTTTTATTGTACACAAAAGACCTATTCACCCCAGTGTACCTGTTACATGGTTGTTTTTAAGCCCCAAATGCCTAATTATAACAAATAGAAATTATAAAGTCGCAATATATTGGCAATTTCGTTTTGAGTCATTGTTTGAAACTTACAGACTTATTACCTTTTCAGGTTATACAAAATTTGAAGAACGTAAAATGCCTGTTTTAAAATTTTAAGCCCCTTTTTAGGTACCTAAAAGCTAATTTTTAGTGGCTTAAAAGTCCGAGGTCTAGTTCTAAGCCGTGTTAGTTAACCACTCTTTCTACAAAGGCCAGAATGCAAACTTAATCTTCCTTTGAATTCTGCTCTGTCTACAAGAAGTTGTGACGTTGAAAAGTTGTAAAGCGGAAATCCCTTTCTGTGAGTGAAGCATTGCAGTTAGCGTCTAAATTAGTAGAATGAACATGTGCCCAGTTTTACAATATTAGCTGTCCAAGAATATACCATATCTTCGATGAGATTGTGTTGTATTCGAACTCCATATTTTTACACAGCATAAAGGAATATAATTTGTACGCATGTTTCTAGACAAACACTCGAATACGTAGTCAGCACCCATACATCACCGAGTTAATAAGAGGTCTATGTAGTATACAAACAGAGCTTGTGGTGTTCATTTACTTTTGAAAATACATATGCATTTAAAAATATTCTAAAATCACATTGATTTTCCTTTTTTTTTTTTGTAATTTACGTCCTCCACCTTTAAGTCATATCGGACGGTGACATGATGCTCAGATGAGTCCAGAGTCCATGGGGCTTAGAGTTACTCGACATTCGTCTTGAAGGATAAGGGAAAATCCTGGAAAAAACCTTATACAGGTATCTCGCCCTGACCGAGATTCGAACTCGGGACCTCTTGAACGTGAAGCAGACATATACGCTACCGAGGGGGCTGACATATTGAATGCATGCCATGTACGAGTATATGCGTTATTAACTTGAAATGATTTAACTTATGTTGAGAGATAGTTCTGAAACAGTTGTTAATATATATAAATATATATCAAGTGCCAGAGCGATTTATTCATATAGGATTCGTGTTAATATGCACAAGAAATGAAAGTGTTAAATTCTGTGGGCCATGAGATGATGCAATATGAATACGAGATGTAATGTTTTTTTTATTGGTAGATGCAAAAATGATATTACGTAATGTGCTGACGTGGACCAGTGAAAAGAAGTTTATTTGGTAGTTATAGAAACGAGAGCTAAATATGAATAGTTGGATAAGAAATAGTAGCGTCTTTTGCATCTTGATCTCAACGTGAGTAGACACCTGTGGAAGTGCTGGATATTTGCAAATGTCTGGTTGCAAACCAGAGAGTTTTGGATTGGAATTAATAAAATATTTTCTACCTGTTTGATTTCCTTCACATAAGTTCCCTTAATTAAACTATCCGATACCACAACCAAGATAAGATCTCATGCAAACCGGAGCTACAATAAGAAGAAACGTTTGCTGTGACAACACATCGCTTGCGGAAAATCGCCTCAACGTGGTGCCGAATCACATCTTAGCATATTTATCATCCCCAACATCACAAATTCTGCTACAGTTCAATAGGTATAAGTGCTTTCCCCGTTACCAACAATACTTTCGATTTCTATTTCATCACACAATTCCATTACATCATACTTTAAAATCTCAATTATCCCAAGTTCATTATACAGTTGGGGCAGAACAAGAGTGAATGTCAGTACATATCACAGCATAGAATGAATAAAATCACTTTAACAAGATGCTAATTCCAAGAGCTGTAAGAGTAACAAACCAAGCGACATGGCTCACATTCTGGAGGTCCCGGGTTCGATTCACGTTGGGCTGGTCCTACCGAATGCTAGGGTGGGTCCCCTTCTACTAGGAATTTGTTGTGTATTTTCAGTCCCCACCTTTCCCTTTCATATATTTCACCTTATCTCTTTTAGGGTTTTAGGACCGTGCACCGGGGACTCCCAGATTACGGATGACTAAGGCAAGGTTAGACAGCTTCAGGGTGGTGTCATGTTGGAATATTGGGAAATCTGTTCTTGCTAGCTCACGTCTTCGTCCGGATCTCCTCTCCATTCCTTCCTCTCAGGGATCACAGAGCATGAAGGGCTGAATGTGGTCTACGTGTGGTGTTGTGTTCCAATTACTGGAGGCTTCTCCCTCAGGCTACTAACTTCTAGGAGTAAATTAGCAACTTTCTAACAAGAGTGTTGGCCAAAAGTGCTTTTAGCTGAACTGATACTCAATTAGCTACCCAAATCATCCTAATACCAATCTCGCCTCCTTTGTGCTACAAACTCCTGAAGTGTACTTGTTGGTCGTTACATTTGTATACGTGTAATATTATCTTTGTTTATGCAACTTGAGTTTTGTTGAGTGTGCAATGAGATTCTCCAGATACATTGCAAAAGCACGGGAACAAACATTCATAATAAATGAGTGCACTCATTTTTTATGTTTATTTTCTTCAAGATAGCACTTTTTCATCTACTTCCACTTATGGTAAAACACTGAAATTTGAGCACACAGTGCTGATAACCTAATTTATGTTTGTGTTTTACCCATTTTACTGTACGTATGTGCATGATTTAGTTCAATTGCAGAAATGAAATACAAGCTCTTTGACAGCTCAAGTTTACCATTTAAATCTTACCTATATCTTAACATCCGTTTTATTAGTTAATGCTTAATTCATGCAGCAGCTAAGATGTAATGCAGATTACGGATTTTCATTTGTCAACTGTCAGGCATAATAATTGATCTACAATACGCCACCAAGCACCATGTGCAACATCTATTAGCAAATTCTTAATTTTATTTTCGTGTACTATTTCTACCATTATTCAGTGCACTTGCATACTTAAATGTATTAGAAAATCTCGTAAGTACAAATTACACTATTTCACCCAGTATTTTAAAGAATTCGTTCTCCAATGTTGCACTTACTGCGATATCTACCTATTGCTGACCTATAAACAACTCTTGCGTGCTGAAGAATCCTTAAGGAGGCATTCAGTTTGAAATTTTAGCGAACATTACGTCGTAAAACCTAAACATAAAGAGCAGTCTACCATAAGAAAATGTTAAACAGTTAAGCTAATTGGCATCCTGTAAGGTGATCACAGAAAAAAGAGGTTATGTGCATGTATCTAAATTAACATCCGGTTAAACTCACAAAAGAGCATCAACTATAATCACAATTTACCTTGCTGCGATGTATTACCTTCATTCCTAGCACGTTATCTTACACGGAAGTATGCTAGCTAGTCCACACGTAACGAAGGAAAATCTGATATGACCGCAGAATCATCAATGAAAAATTATCTGATTGAGTATTTATGTTTGGTATAGACGTAAACGTGAAAGCTTAGACCTTGCAGGCTTTTAAATTTACGTTTAATTTAATGTTTGCATGGTAAACATTAACCCGAACGGGATGGTTCAGGCAGTTTCATTTGTGGTCCGCATTCGGGAAGCCTGGGTTCGATTCCCGTGGCTGATTTACCTGACCCAAGGCTTTTTTCGGAGTTTTCCCACGTCGTTAGGCAAACGCTGGGTAGGTTAATTATATCCCCCGAATTTCCTGCTCCTCCATTTTATCTCCACTATCATTTCACATCTTCTATCATCTGGTGATCTCTTTCAGGGTCAGAAGCGTCGGCAGGATGATGTGCTCTGAGGAAAACTACCATTTAGGGACCGGCTGCTGGGACTATTTGTAAACCGACTGCTGGGCTCGTTGCCACCCCGCAGTAGGGAGGGAGCATGTCCGTTGTTCTGACGTGCTGGGGAGGTCTCTATCTAAGTAAAATGTAAGGACCCTGCCCTCTGCACTGTCGTGGCTCCTCGGAACGGCCGCCCTATGTCTCCTTTCGCCTCATCCTTCCTTCTGGGGGTGCCCAACTTGGGGGCATAGGTACAATGGATCACGACTGGTCTCCATGCCGAATCCCCTCCGTAGTAAATGCTAATCCTAATTGACTCTTACTGAAAATCAAATGTACTTATTACTGGCAATGTTTCTATTTGATAACGTCTCTCCCATGTGCGAAATTTTGATCTCTGTCTTCGATTAATCTACTTTTAACTGCGAACTATGGGAACTTTTTCTCGTATGTGCAGGTGGGCATAATAAGACTACGCAAGTTAAGTTGGCTGATTAACTTGAAGGAGGTGGCAAATTGTCTGTAAATGGTCTTGCAAGCTGCCGAGCTTCTTAAAATACGCAGTCAATCTGTTTCTGTATGTTAGCGCAAGAAACTGTAACTGGGAACTTGTGACGTATCAATTACTTTATGGTTTGAAATAACTGTTTACGTAATAACAATGGAGAGTGTAAGTTGCCGTAAGTCTCTGAAATGTTAAACAGAAAGGTTCTTGTCGCAGTTGCCAAGTATGTGTAACCGATGCGGTCTTTAGGCGATACGGGCTGACGATAATCCGTCACAATAAAACTCTTGTAAAACGCGAAAGACACGAATTAATCAACATAAATCCCGGCTATGTCTCCTCCCCAAAGCTCCTACACCATTCTGGGCTCGTGCCGGCAGCGGGTTGGTTGTCCTGGCCTCTCGGAGGAGGTTTCTATCCAGGTAAACTGTAGGGACCCTTCCCTCTATACTTTCATGGCTCCTTGGATCGGCCGACCTCTGTCTCCTTTGCGTCATCCTTCCTCCCGTGGATGTTTCCACTTGGGGGCATAGGAACAATGGGCCCAGCATGGTGGCCTACGTACCGAATTCCCTCCGTAATCAAAGAAATAATCCTACTAGTCAATAATCCTGGTATGACACTATAATAATTATGCTTGCACTTAATTTCCATGTTGAATGGGCCTATTACTCGCTAAGCTTGCAAATTGGTTTTCATGATTATTCGCACTATGTTGGAGGACAGTGGTAACATTCAGAAGAATTGTGTGGTGTTTTCTTTACCAGCAAGTGTACCAAGAACACATTAGCCAATTATACTGAGATAACACACAAAATCCCACATGCACTGCAATATTGTTCACAAACAGAACTTGCTTTCTGGGCATTATTACGAAACTCGCACTAGTGCATCCGCTTTTACATTTGCCTTCCCTCTGCGTCTGCTATTTGTGATTGTTGATTCGATAATGCTGTAACCACAGAATGGTGCAAATGTTATTTTCCAGCGGCAATATATACTGCATACCGGTATGCCGTGCATAACAGCAAATAGAGGCGGAAACATGCAGTTTATTCACAATAATGACTTTGGAGCGCCAGCAATTTCACGGGCTGTGAAAAACAATAGTGTTGTCCCATAAGCATGTAGATCAGTCTAAACTCGAGAGAGCAATCGAATTACAGGCTTCGCAATAATGATATACCTACAGAGTTTCTCTAATTGTATAACAAAACCTATAACGTTTTATTTTCCCTACTCCAAATTTTAAGTAGGGTAAGTATAATCAAAAAATTTGACATCAAACTAATGAGAAAATATTGAGGCAATAATGACGAATACATTGAAAAAGCCTCATGCTACAAAAAAGCTATTTGAAATAAATTGTATGTTTTAAAAATATCTCCATTTTTGTGCGGTTAGTTTTGGTATGTCAACGTTTGCAAGTTATACAAGATTATACAAAGTTTCTTCAGAACAAAGAGGACTTTACAGGCATTCCAAGGAAATTTTAGATATCCATATATTTTAATGAGAAACTTTTTATTTTAGAGAATAAAACTGTTGGAAAAGGCTTGATGTAAAGAGTGATACAGGGCAATTTTCTTTAAGCTCTTCGGTTGTAGTTTTGGAAGAACTAAACTATACAAAGTTTTGTATTATGTTTTGAGTCACGCTGTTCACAAACGTATATGGACACACATGAGTGGATCTATTTATAAAATTATTTTCTGTTTAAATTCCGAGGGGCTGAATTCACATTTATATTATACAGAGATACTCAAAACGTCCACTAGGAAGGCACTTTAATGTTAAGAGCTATGTCATCGACTACTTTACTCTCTCTTTATTCTTTCTTTTAACGTCTTTGCCACAGTAAACAGCAAACAATACTCGATTCTCTTGCACAGAAAGACTAATAATATTTACGCCAGGAAGTTATAACTTGGATATTTATAACTGAGATTATTTATTGTTGATACATCGAAAATATATTATAGTGAGCTATGGTATATATACTCTTTCAAAAGAGCAAAATACGTATGTTTGCGACAATGCATGTTGGCTCGCTCACAAGTATTTTGGAACACAGACGCAAAAATGAATATTACACCTGTCGTGAATCTTCTCTACAGTTCATTTGTCCTTGTTTTTCTAGTTTAATGTAGTTGGAATAATGCCGACCAGATGGAAGTTCGTGAAATAGGCTAAATCTTCTCTTTGTTTTATGAACAGAAGCAAATATAAGAGATGTTGTATAGGATTAAAAGAGAAATTTGTCAACCACCATTATTGTTTACTTATCGGCGAAATCTGATCAAAGAATGTTTTCGATATTTCGGTTTACTTTTTTATTATGCCTTATAGTTAGTACTTCCGTGCTACATTATTGCCTTTTACTTCTGTGCTACATTATTGCCTTTTACTTCCGTGCTACATTATTGCCTTTTATAATATCAGTAGTTATGAGGCATAAATCCATTTAATCGGCCCTTTAGCTGAACTTTAAGCTCAGTTTTTCGCTATTCAAAATGCTCCTTAGAACACATTTTTTTTAATGTACGTCCTCCAACGTTAAGTCATATCGGACGGTGAATGAATTGGGTGAAATGATGCTCAAATGAGTCCAGGGTCCATGGAACTTACAGTTACCTGACATTCGTCTTGAAGGACAAGGAAACCCCCCGGAAAAACCTTATCCAGGTAACTCACCCTGACCGAGATTCGAACGTGAGGCAGACAGGCTACCATCTACGCTACCAAGGCGGCCTTGGAACACAATGCTTGACATTTTTAGGATAGCTTGAAGTATTACATGTTTACAATTTGTGTACATTAGTTAATAAATATTAAATAGTTTAATTGAGATTAATCATTTTCTTTGTTGAAAAATCATAAAATATTCAATAACATGTATACAGAAGAGCTTGTTGCTCTAAAACTAAGTAATATAAAATATGCCTGCATAACAATTTCTTTAAGCTTGTACACTAAGCTCAAATACGAGGGTGGATCAAAAAGTAATGCCCCCTATTTTTTCTCTTTTAACTGCCAAAAGAATTGAATCCAATTTACATAGCTTGAAAACTACAACATTAACGATTAATTTGTCACTATTCAATATAATCTCCGTCCTTTTCCACAGTTTTGGTCCACCTTTTAACTAGGGCTGTATTCCAGTGTGGTAAAACACACGGTCTTGTTTCCTAAGCTATTGACGCACGGATATTTTCACAGCCTCCTCATCTTCAAAATGAATCCCACGATGAGCTTCCTTTAGTGGCCCGAACAGATGTAAGTCTGATAATCCCAGGTCAGGGCTGTATGGGGGGGTGAAGTAAGACTAACCATCCCAATTTCTCAATTTTTGTAGTGGTGTAACGACTGGTGTGTGGTCTTGCATTGTCATGCAAAACAACAACATCCACCATAGTTTTTGTTGGGCGAACTCGGCGAAGACGTGCTTTCAGCGTTTTGAGAGTTCTGGCATACAGGACAGAATTTATTGTGCATCCCTACTCCAAACAATCATAAGCACACCCTCTGCATCCCAAAACACTGTCGCCACAACTTTCCCTGCCGACCGCTGAGTTTTTAATTCTTTTTTCTTCGGTGACGTTGTGTGATGCCATTCCATTGACTGCCTCTTTGATTCAGGTTCAAAAAAAATGAACACACGTTTTGTCTCCAGGAACAATTTTTTCCAGAAACTCCTCTCTGTCCAAATTGAAGCGCTGCAAGTGTTCGGAGGCTATTGTTTTCCTTGTTTCTTTGTTTTGGGTGGTTAACATTCTTGGTACCCAAAGTAAACAAACCTTTGAGTAACCCCGTTGTTGAATAATCGTCATCACACTGCCTTTACTGAGGGAGGTAATGCGACACAATTCACCTGTTGTTACCCGGCGATCACCACGAATGATGTCATCGACTCGCTGAATGTTGCAGGGAGTCACTGCAGTCACCGGCCTGCTGCTTCGCTTTTCATCTGCCAATGGTGTTTGCCCTTCAGCTTCGTTACAGCGATGAACCCATCGTCTAACAGTGCTGACATCCAGTGTTGCATCACCATACACATTTTTTAGCCCTTCGTGAATGCGAATTGGCGTTTCACCTTCCGCAGTCAAAAATTCAATCACAGAACTCTATCTAATACGAATGTCGAAGTCAGCCATTGTGCAAGAGGATGCATTTCTACCGCCTGTTGACTTAGGAAGTTACTACTGCAGGGGATTGGAGAAGAAGGTTTGAGGAATTGCGCCAAATTCCAAGTTTTCACATAACTTATTTAAGAGGGAAAAATAGGAGGCATTACTTTTTGACCGACCCCTGTAAAAATAATGGGAGCAATGTGATGGACAGTAGGGTTCAGGGAGCATTTAATATTATCTGATAAAATACTAATAATGGATAAAAATATAAACAAGATTTTAACATAACTTGTGTGTGCTGAGTTCTATGTTCTGAATATTTGGCAAAATATGTCAACGCTATCTGTGGAAATCTGTGGATTTTTTTATCTTTTCTGGCAGACATCAAGAAAATAAGGGGGAAAAAAGAATACAAGCAAAAAGTTACGAATAATATTAAAGTTAAGGCATGTTCGTTTAGACAAAAGTGTCAATGTTGTTCCGTCCAAAACATTAATTTATTAATCTATTTAAAGCAAAGGGAGCTCATATTCAATTACTTTGTACCCATAAAACGCGAAGTAATATGCTTATGCAGTGCTGTATATTTACAGAACAGCAGGGTTACGGACTTCTATCAATATTTCTTAATTCCAGTTCGTACACAACATAAACAGGCTTTAGCTTTAGCTCTTAAAGCGTGCTTTCCTCTGCATTGCTGCGACAGGTTCAATCTTGCACACCGATTCTGTTCAAACCCAATTTGTGTGCATAGCTTAAGCAATGTATTGTCACTTTCGGCAAGTTTTTGTGCCTGTTGGGCGAATACTATTATTGCTGCACGTTTCAGAATATTGCTAAGTAAAGTCTCGATATATGATTGTACAGTATCTACGAGGGCTGTTCAAATGAGAAGGTGCTAAACGTCTTAACAATCAAACCGGTTGAAATTTGAATATACCGATTTGGGATAACGTAGTGAGACATCTTTAATCTTCGCAAAAGTTAAAGGTATATGGAGGTAGGCCGTACTGCACACTCCACCGAATGCTAAGGTCGCCTCTCCTACCAGCGCTGCCGAATGTGATACACGCATCTCGCTCGCCTGAACTGAGAACATTATATTAATTACGCTCGGATAAATGTTTGAAAAATCACATGCCATCTTACAATGAGAAATAATTTTATTTTCTGATCATGACCGTATAAAAATCCTGTCTCTACGATACTTATAAGCCGAGTGATGCACGTTTTATCTTCACATAGTTATGGTTATTCCCAACATTCAACCATTCAACTCAGATAATCTTGAAAAACAACACAATTCTTTCCTCATAATACCTCAAACATAAATAAATATACACCTACTATGAAAACAGAAGTCACGCAGTTTGAAACAGAGTTAATTTTCAGTTCGTTTTTAGAGTAGAGGTGTTGATTTTTTTTTTAAGTGAAAGACATCGTTAAGTCTTGTGTTTAACTCGAGGTGAAATATTTTAATATTACATTAAATTATTATTATACACATATCTTTTTTCCAGTGTTTGTGATCCGAGTGGGTGAACATGTCCCTCGAAGCTGGGACAAGTGATTTTTCGATCAGCAAACGTGAAGTGATTCATTCTCAGGGCAGAGAAATGATATTTAATATGAAGATGATTTTACGAAAGCTCTCCAATCCATGATATAGAGCAACTGTAGATTTTTCAAAGTCCCAGCAATTAACTCTGTAACCATGTGGTGTAGGTAGTGTGCACACAGTGTCACGAATTTGTAGTGAAGCAGCTTCATCCTTAGAAAAGGCAGCGCGCCTGTGTTTCTATCTCCGGAAAAGATCCATAAAGTCGGAAAGCGAGTTATTGGATTGGAAATAATGCTTGCCGTTCCCCTGCTGTGACGTGTGTCAAGGTAAGATCTTAATGTTTTAGGAATATTTAATGTGTTGTTTAATTACGGGAAGAATAGCCAAAACCTTTGCTGGCGGGTAAAACTGCTCTTATGTACATGGAACCTCTGCCGGTGCACGTACTACGCTTGGCAACAGCGCTCCGCTTGAGCATTGGTCAGCGTTAATATACCTTTTGATTTTGTTATAGTGACGCGAATTTAGTGTCCGGCCTGGTTGTGCGCATGTGCGGGTGCCTGCACATGAGGTAGGAGTAAAGCAGGCAGTTGTGAGTTCCGTCCAATTGACGCGGCGGTGCTTGTGAAGACATCCTGACGTTCACATTGCAAAATTCCACAACTGAGGAACAGCGAGGTGTTAACAGATTTTTTTACTAGGAAGATGTTAAACCTGCCGATATTCATCGCCGGATGATGATCGTGTAGGGGGAGTCTATATGACTCTGACTCCGACTGACTTGTCGGACACAGTCTCTTGAATCTGTCCACAGTCTCCAATTACTCCTGAGAACATATATGTATAATAAGTATTAAAAGAACCAACAAGACTAAAAGTAGTACTCAGGTATGTCCCCTATTGCGTTCTGATACCATGGTTCCGGTTGGATTCCCGCGAATTAGGTAAGTTGGTATGAAGTCCCAAGGGACATTTGGGAAGCTGATTAATGGAAAACGTACATAGTAGTCCTATTCTTACGCAAACCGCTTTTTGGGCGGCCGGGGTAACTGATCATGATGTCTTGCGTAAACTGAGGCAGAGGATGCAGCAGTCTTGAGGTAGATCTTCACTTATTTGAACTCTTGCTCCAATTATAACATGTCACCAATCATGTTAAAACGCTTAGAAAAAAATATTGGTTACAATTATTATTGTGAAATATGTTGAGGAATATGGCAAATAGTTAAAGTAAAATATAAGATGGTATCTATGTAGTTCTTGCCCTTACAGAATCTTCATTAATCCACGATTTTTTGTTTTGTTTTGTTTTGCACATTAAGCAATGAATAAAGCTTCGCAGTGGTAAATATAACTAAAAGGAGTAAAGGAGGAGTATACCCCGGTTGTTTTGATTGAATTTCCAAAAACAATTCCTTAACTAACAGGCCTGAATTTTAGCTTATCGGGAAGCTACCCGAACGCTTTATTGTTGCAATCAGTAATTTTCCTTTCTACTTAGGTGGAGTTAAATATGCAAATGTCATTTCCTTTCTCTTAGCTGCAAATCTTCTCCGAGCACGATGTTACCTCCCTCTTGTGTCGCCTTGACAGTTTTTACACGTAACACATTGTATAAAGGTTGTGTCGTTATGTACAATCCTTTACTTGATATCAAATGTGTCCCTATGTTAGCCTTCTTTAATTTCTGTAATCATATATTGCCTTGAGAAACAACAGATGACATTTTAACTCTTTGAACTGTAGGTTTGTCAACGTTACTTTTATTAGTTTTCAATATTGAACGACTACACATACACATATTAGCACTTCTAGATTCGTGGAGAATATTTTTTTCTCGTAATTTTACGTCCTCCAACATTAAGTCATATCGGACGATGAATGGAATGGGTGAAATGATGCTCAAATGAGCCCAGGGTCCATAGAGCTTAGAGTTACCTGACATTCGTCTTTCAGGTTAAGGGAAAACCCCGGAAAAACCTTACACAGGTAACTAAACCTGACCGAGATTCGAACTCGGGACCTCTTGAACGTGAGGCAGACTCGCTATCACCACGCTACCGAGGCGGGCTCGTGGAGAGTAGAGAATGTTTCTGGTCAAATAAAAATTGCTCGGCCCAGCCGGAAATTGAATACCAGACGTCTGGGTTAAGAAGCTATAGTGCGATCCATATAAACCTGAACCACTTCAATAGGCCATAACTTTTGAACCAATAATAGGATGCATGTGCAACGTTGGGAGAATATAATACACAATTGGGAGATTACATTACACTATTTACATCTCAGAGAAAATGTTGGAAGTGTTCTTCACCACCATCTATACATGTTTGCACGTCTCACCATATTTCTGAAGTTTTACGGAGAGTATTCTCGCCAGTGTTACGTATTTCGGTTCGAGTAGATTCCTTGAGAACATCAATTGTCCGTGGCCTATTCTTGTACACTCTATTTTTAGATACCCCACAAGAAAAAATCCGGCGAGGATAGGTCAGGGAATCTGGTTGGCCACACACCTTTAGAGCCCGCCTCGGTAGCGCAGATGGTAGCGTGTCTGCCTCACGTTCAAGAGGTCCCGAGTTCGAATCTCGGTCAGGGTGAGTTATCTGGATAAGGTTTTTTCCGGGGGTTTCCCTTATCCTGAAAGACGAATGTCACTAACTCTAAGCTCCATGGACCCCGGACGCGCTGAGCATCATTTTACTCATTTCATTCATCGTCCGATATGACAAAATGTTGGAGGACGTAAATTACATTAAACGTTAAACAATAAACACACCTTTTGATATTATTCGATTATCAAAGAAACTGGTTACAAGTTCCATGGTGTCATTAGATGTAAGGCACGTTGCTCCATTTTGCTGGAAATAAGCTTCTCTCAATTCGATATCATCCATCTGCTCCTCAAATGTATTGAAGATACCCATATAAATTCCAGTGTCTACAGTAGTATCAAAGAAAATGGGACCAACGATCCCACCTCACACACATACCCCAACCTTTTCATCATCAGTGGGGTGTCGTGGATCACTTGAGGGTTTACAGCAGCACAATATCTGGTGTTTTGTGTTTATGCAGTCTAAAAATGAAACCATACCTCATCTGTAAACCACGTTATGGAGAGAATGTCTGGACGTGGAATAAGAATACCCTGAAACCATCGACAGTAACTGATTCGTTTATCATAATCTGCTTCTTTCAGCTCAAATTCTCTTCGAAATTCCTGTAGTGTTGTTACCAAGGAATTTGTCTTCCAATATGTTTTCAAAATGTAAACACGCTCTCGTGGTGAATACTGCATGTTGCTGTTATGACTGCATGTTTTTTACTCGACAGAGCGTTGAGGCGTATTGACCTTCAGGTGACCAGCGCTGTGGTCGTCTCTTATCGGGTCTTATCTGGTCGATTAGTAAGTTGATGTACAGTAAGTTATAAACACAAATAGAGAGATTGGAAGCTGCATGTGTCTGTATGATATGATTCCTCACTCCTGCCGATGTATGACACATTGCTGTCCAGAAGACATGATTATATCTGAACAGACTATACACACACTGGACTCGCCGTGTATGTGCGATAAGCTCAGGTGAAACATCTCTGTGTTGCGAATTTTTTCTGATACGTCTTCTCGCTTTGTCATGTAGTAATACTGTCAACTGTCAACAATTGTCAGTGTTGTCAATTCTCCTAGAGCCACTGAGATCATTAAAACAAATTTCTACATTCTACGAGCTTTCAAATGTGAAATGGTTCAGGTTTATATGAATCGCCGTAGAATGTCGACCATTAGACACTAGAGAGGTAGTTATTATTACTGTTCTGACCTTTACTGGGTAATCTATTTATATGAGAATCAAACAGAATTCACAGATGATGTTACGAAGTCCAATAACTAAACCAATTATTCTGGCAACCGTACCCAATTTTACACCAATTATAAAAGGTAACTAAGGTGAACGTCAAAAAATAATTATTATTATTATTTGGTGTGTGCAGCCTTATTCATTGGAATATTTCCTTTAATTTGATATTTACTTTATCAATGTAGTTGCTAACCATGTTTTAAATATATATTAGAATAATGGTACTGTATCAGTAAGTTTACACTCTGAACTCTTCAGCATTTCAAAGAAAATCTTAGAGCTCCTATATATTTTGGTATTGAGAGGTAAACTTGAGTCCATCTTTAAGATTAACTGTTGTTTTAAATCTATTTTGATGTTAATAAGTGGTTGATTGTTAAAAATGGTAATAAATTAATAAATAGTAATCAAAATATAAGTTAAGAAAGTAATAAATATATTTCATAATAAACTTTTTGTGTGAGAGTCAATGAAGTTAGAAAGCATCCTTCTGCATCCTGAAAAAATCTATTATCCTGTATAATTTCTGAAATAATACATCATGAATTTAGCAGTTAACATACAAAAGACTTTTAACCGCTCTTTAAAGAATTGTTTTGTTTTTCTGGCGACCTACGTTTGCTATGTGCTAGAGGTTTCCAAATTTTTAGAGCTGCTGCTTCTTGGCCCTATTTCTTATATTTTTGTTTCAAAATATGTATTTCAGAATGTGTAGATTAAATCAAGGAGTTTCATTGGTCACAATAAATTATCTTAACAGAAATAATAAGGCAAATTTAAATACACAAATTAATCTTACGGCCACAATTTTGTTAGAATTATACTATTGCTGGTTCAATAAAAGTTTTAAGAAATCTGTAACCAAATAATTCGATTCGGGTTAGGATTATACAACTCAGGAGAATACCGCGCACAAATACCGTCTTAGATACAATACGGCTAGTACCTCAGAAGAGGAAGAGATGAAGTGAAGGACCTTCAGGAGGCCACAGAGACGTGCGGAAGTCTAAACAATTCCAGCTGGAAGACTTGTTTCACTATTGGAATTGCCTACAAAAGGAGTCCAGGAGAGTGAGCAGGCATTCCCATATGCCATGAAACCTAGAAGAAACCTAGAAAACCATGAAACCTAGATGTAAATTAATGAAGTGGAAATTATGGAAGGGAAAATAGTGGTAGATGTGAAAGCATCACTACCAACCAGATAAATCACGCAAAATTCAATCTATGCGAATCAAACCTGAATCTCGCGAATGCGAACCTTATACGTAACTGCGTAGCCAATATCACTCCAGTAATTAGAAACTGTTCTCACTCGTAGCAGTCATCTTTGTTTAAACACATTCTCTTGTCAAAAGGGAACAATTAGAACAAAACAGTGAAATTCAACCTTATAATATCAGCAATTACATAATTTCCACGTTTAAGCCTTCTACATCGCGTATTTATCAGGGTTCCACGTATTAGGTGGTGTTCCTGTGGACTAAATTACAAATATATAAAATGATCATTTTGAGGGACAGAAGAATGCTGTTGTTTCATAGTTAAATTTATAAATGACTAGATTATTATTAATTACTAATATAGTTTAAAGTGATATGTACATTGACAAGGTAGAGAAACACATCATGGATTTATTCGTGTATCGTTACAAACAAGTTAAGGTTTAATCCTTAAATATATTCTGATTATTTTACCGTTATTCATAGTTGTAAATAAGTTATGCTTTGAATCTTAGCTCCACTATTTGAAAGATTTTATGAATAGTACAATAAAAAGTGCTAGAATGGAAAACATGTACAAGTTTTAGAACATTAAATTACTAAACGTTTTACCTAGATTTTAATTTATTAACAGGGGTGGTGGAAATGTTTGTTGTTTTCAAAACATCAAATAATGAACATTTTGCAAGGAGAGGAGAAAAAAAAGAGTATCATCTTTTGGACTTACATAATGATAGTGGAGTTTCTAGAAAGAGTTCGATATATTGTAAAACTTGAAGAGAAAGTGGATCCTCTTGCGTTTAACATAAATGAATGTAAGACTTAAAAAAACGTACAATAGATGAACAAAGACGATAAGTTGACGGCTTTTAGGTATATTCTAAACATTACGAGTAACAGATAAATAAAATTAATGTAAGCGTTTAATCAAATACTGTACGGGAAGGTGCAAATAGAAAGACATAAATCATAAGGCAATGCCAAAAGTTTACCAAACCAGGTCCTGGTTAGATTTGATACCGGCTTTTTGCCATTGAAAGGGAGGAGATATCGTACGTGTACGAGATTAAGAAGAACGTGACGAGGGAACTTGTAGGCCCTTTGAAATGTTGGGGAAAGCGTGTGAAGTCTCAAGGGGAGACTCTTGAAGGGGATAAAACCACCATTGTGGTGGGTAAGCTACTTTTTAAGTATTAAATGGATGGCTATTTCTTGGACAAATATCAGGTTCTACAGATCAGCGCCATACAACTCCTTTCATCACCTCGATTGTATAGAGGGAAGTGACTAAAGGCCCAAATGATACAGATGGAATATGTAAAATATTTTATTCGATAGAGTTGACAGATAAGTCTACGTTTGTTCCATAGGAACTATTACAGAGCTGTATGTTTGTCTTAGAGTTTCTTGTCTTTACCGAAGGGGTAATAGACAAGGCTAAAATACCTTCTCCCCAGGTACCACGAATGTGCTAACTACATGGTACAATCTATTATTCAAACTTGGGGTATTAAGAGCAACTTCGCGCAACCGGAAATAGATGAAGGAAGATATGGGCCTAGCAAATCTGCCCCAGCTGTTTTCATTTTGTTCTTCTGTACCTCTAGCTACCTCTACACTTCCTCCCTTTGCCTCCTCTAATTTCATTGCCTACCAAAGATGTCCGCATACCTTTTAGTTACTTCAGCTATAAACTGGAGAGTAACGGCAGATGACACAGCTTTCTGAAAATCTGAAGAATTATTTACTGGAGAAAATCCCAATGAAATAGCGAAACACCTTTACGCCGTGTGGGCCGTAGGAAAATGTAGCAAAAGCGCTTTGATTATGAATTTAACTCTTTCCCCCGTTTGGGAAAAAGAATTATTATGACACATAGCTCTCATTCTCAAGTATGATTTAAGGTACATTCTCCATACGCGCGCAGATAAATATTAAAAACGAGTCTGTCACAATGTCTTATTCAGGGGGTTCCTAACCAACCAGCGGCAATTTTGAAACTCTCTTGCTGTTTCACAGAGAAATTTGATTATTTCGATCTTTAAATCGACTCTATAGAGTAGACACCTTCGGCGCTCTGGTTCTGAGGGAGAATTCAAATGAAAAGAATAAGATAAGATCCCAATTAGTGCATTAGCCATTAGTGCTTACGCCATACCGCTGCATATTTAGCACTACTTTTCCTGTGCTATAAATGTCATTTACTCCCTTCCTTCGTGACGGAAACTATAAATGCATTTTTCGACTTCTTAGAATTACTCATTCAAAATAGTTTAGCAGGAAAACTTGTTGATTATTCTTTAATTAGTTTGTTTAACGGGAGCCTAAGACATAGCCGATACCAAAAGAGCAACGGGCTGCATTAGTCCAGTATACGTGCTTCTAGCTTCACTGTTCACCCGTTGTAAATTGTATAGAGGTGTAATGCTGGTGAAACGTAATGGGTTCTCCTAGAATCCCCTCTCCTCATTCAGCAACGATACGGAATGTAATTTCTGCTTGCTTCCGGAGCTGCTGGCTGAGTTAACCAGACGGTGCCCTCCAATTTGCAAGCAACATCCAAAGATGCAAACAAACAGCAATGAAATGGTGGGGTGGAAAATGACTGGGGTCTTAACGCTGTGACAGAAGAATGCTCTTTCACAGCTCGAGTTTTATACCAGGTTATCAGCTGATCATGATGCTTGTACAACACTAATGAACCTAAGCATTTTAGCAGCCACAATAGTGCCCATCCTCACAAATCAGTTGATTTGCTGTTAATTCTGCCACTCGATGTGCAAGATGGGATGTTATAACATGCAATATTTAAACCATACTCAAAATACTGCACAACAATACAATAAAAGGTTGTAAAAATTACGAGCTACTTTACGACTTCCAAGTGCCACCGAAACCTCATTTTTAATTATATGGTGTTTGAAATGTTAGAAGTAGTCTTACTTTACTTTCAACCCCTTATAGGTAAAGATATATTTTTTGTTAACTAGGAAAAAAGTTTATGCATTTGCAATTAAGGATTTGACAGAAATTATAGAATACTGTTCATGTTCGAAAAGCTATCAAATTTTTCAACCCCTTATGTACAAAATTGTCAGGAATCCGGACAAAGATTTGGCCACTTAGGTATAATTACAAATAATGGAATAGTTAGATTAAAAAAATAATCTTATGTTTACTTTTAACTCCGTACTTATAAAATGTACCAACACAATGTCGTGAAAGACAACTAGTGGCAGATGAAATTCATAGTTTGCTAAATAATATTTGTTTTGGGACATTTATCTTCATGTGTTACTGAATTTTTATAGTCGAGTTTAGCATAAAGTGCAGTCGAATGGAATTTCAGTGTTTGCAAAACGCATAAACAAATTAGGTCCATGTTATGCGGTAAGCATGTCTGTCCTATTTCCAAGGAGTCTAGTGTTCGAAACCTGATTAGGGTGAACTAACCTGATAAGGTATTTTCCGCAGTTTTCCGTTTTCCTAAAAGGACGAGTGTCGCGTAACTCAACTGCTTATTTGAGCATTATTTTACCCATTTCACTCATCATCCGAAATGACCTACCCGGTTAAGGAACGTTAAACTTACCCCCTCCAGACACACATACACACACAACCTGGTAAGCAAAGTCAATTGCTGTAGTGGTTAAGTAGTCATGGGTTTCGCAGAGAGAAGTCAGAAGTCGGAATGTAGTTCTTCCATTTTTTACAATATTGAAGATTCTGATTTTATTGGATAATATAAATAGTATTTATAAGATAATAACAATTTAATAAATTTTAAACATGGCAGTACTAATCGAAGTTACCAACAATAAGATTGATGATCATGTATCCACACTTGGTTGTTGATCTTAAAGTACTTCCAGCCCATACTGAATAAATATCGTCCTCCTTGGTGTAGGAGTAACATACTAGCCTCTGGAATTTTTCCGGCATAAAAGTCCTTCCTTCGGAAGGGAAGTAAAGCTGTAATCCATGTGGTAAAAGTTTACATTACACAAAGGAAAAGAAAAGGAAAACCAAGGCTGATAAAGAGGCCTCTAAGCAAAATTAAGGGCGTCTTCACGCCCAACATGGAATGGAAGTCAAACACTTAAATAAAAACTCCAATTTCAATTTTACTTAGCTGCTACATTAATTAAATCATACGTTAACATACTACATAAATACATAAATGAGCAATACGAGCAAGTAGGTACGGTTACGAGCAGGATATTCAATTCTCCACCACAAAAAAAATCTATAATCAAAGAAAAGTTATTTTAAGTGATGCTATCTATTGGTGATATGGTAAGAAGTGTGACACAGAAGCCACTCGACAAGTGAGTAACATATAATTCACCTGCTCGCCTCGGTAGCTTAGATGGTAGCGTGCCTGCCTCACGTTCAAAAGGTCCCGAGTTCGAATCTCGGTTAGGGTGAGTTACCTGGATAAGGTTTTTCCGGGGTTTTCCCTTATCCTGATAGACGAATGTCGGATAACTCTGAGCTCCACGGACTCCGGACTCATTTGAGCTTCACTTCATCCATTTCATACAATTAACACACACACACACACACACACACACACACACACACACACACACACACACACACACACACACACACACATATATATATATATATATATATATAATTCACGTATTCTGTTATATCTGATTATTTATTGTGAAACAGCTCAAGGTACGCAACACAGTGTAGTTAATTTATTACAAAATAAGTAAAATAAATACAAAATAAATGATAAATAAATAAGATTTACTATCCTGAATTCAGTTTTCACGCTTAAAAAGTTTCAGGTAAATAACAGAAATTATCATGAAAGTAATTTTGCTTCTCGCACCCCATAGAACGAAATGAGATCTCATGATCGTTATGCTACGATTTAGTTCCTCCTCCTCCTCCGCCTCCTCCTCCTCCTCCTCCTCCTCCTCCTCCTCCTCCTCCTCCTCCTCCTTCTTATCCTCCAATCCATTTCGTAATCTGTGAACAGATCCAGTGAGGATAAAACAGCACAGCAAACTTGCCTTTATTGAAGAGCTGAATTTCATTTTGGTAATCACGTTTATTGAATTCTGTTCATTACCAGATTATTTCTTCTCGAGTGCATTGAAAGTTGTCTTCATTTTGAGAAATATTTTGGCAACAATTTGTTGTGATGGTTTTGAAATGCCTCGATGACATCAATGAAACTCATCTGCAGCTTCTTTGTTCTATGACCGTCCCCTGTAGAGCAGAGCAGATTGTCTTCCCTACCTGTTCAGGATTCAGCGTGTTCTTTTTTTCAATCCTCTATCAATATCGACATCATGGCTGGAAACAAACACTACTGCAATGTTTGTTTTCTGCTTTAATATATGCTCAAATCAGTGACTTAACAGTAAACGAAATAAAACAAAACACGATCTAGCTGTAGCATTCAATATATACACTTCAATAGATATTCCTTTTGCTGCATTCCGAAAAGCTAAATCTGAGATTGATAAGTTAAATGCTCTATAATTATTGGGATAGAAAAAGCAAAATATAATTCATGTCAAAATTGTCCCATTGTACATCATACACCTTAAAAAAAGTATTTGTACTCCAACTTAGGTGGTTTAGATAGGTAGGTTTTCCTATTCTGAACTGACTTCTTTATCATATTGTGCAATATTTATGATGATTGAATGTACATATGAAGTTTCTACTATAATGAGGAACCATGTAACCTGGCAAACAATTCATCGAGATTTCGGATTGTTTACTTTTACATTTTCTGTTCAGTTTAGCACCTATTATTTATGTGTTATTCTTTTATTGATAGGCAGGAGTAGGAATTTGATGGTGTAAAGGTTGCACCTAGGAGGCGCACCCGGTCAATACTTTGCAGGCAGCAGGCAGGGAAGCAGGCGAGATAGGGGATGAACTCAAGCGGAACTGTTGCAGAGGTGGAAAACATATTGTCACGGCTGCCTTTACGGGACACACTATGTATTACACCCTCAAGGCACTTTGCTTGCATACGGGAAATACTGGCAACGTCATAGCATCTTCCGTCGCCAGCAGATATCATTGTTATGTTTAATTTAAAGACGAAATGAAAGACTGTGTTTGTTTTATTTTCTCTTTTACGTAATTATAATAAATAAGGACATTGTATTTGGCTTAAAAATTAGACGAGGTTTCACCGGAAATAAAGTTTTAAGAACCCCTGAATCCCCCAAAAAATATTTTCTCTTTTACGTAATTATAATAAATAAGGACATTGTATTTGGCTTAAAAATTAGACGAGGTTTCACCGGAAATAAAGTTTTAAGAACCCCTGAATCCCCCAAAAAATATCGTCTTAGAAAAAGATCTGTGTGTGTGAGAGAGAGAGGGAGAGAGAGAGAGAGAGAGAGAGAGAGAGAGAGAGAGAGAGAGAGAGAGAGAGAGAGGAACAGCATAACTCAAAAACAAAAACTTGGTTTATAATTTAAAATTGGTATTTAAGTTTAGCACCTTCCAACAATGCAACACGAAAGTTTTCAAGACAATTCCTTATACGAAACCACCTTTTACATGGACAACTTATTGAAAATTCAGACTTTGTCAATTTTGACTTTAACAACTTTGATTACAGTAACATGTCTGTAAGATATAAAAAATGAAGATTTATTGAATTTTTGGGAATAGCTCCTAAAGTTCTCTTCATTCTGGATAACTTATGCATAGTTTGTAGACTGAAAGAGGTGGAAGAAATCCTATTGCACAAAAACGTAGCTATATTAAAGCACAACGGATTTTTTAAATTAATTAATAATTCCGAGATTTTTCTCCTTCCTTATTTCCCGTGTTAATGCAAAGCGAAGGGTCGTTAATGCAAAGCGATCAGAAGGCTTGACTATCGCTTCACTATGGTCTTCTTACGCCTACAACGAAATGTGAAAATGAGTGTGAAAGTTACTCTCTAATATATAAAAAGCGCACAGAGGAATAAATTTCCGTATTATTAATTAATTATTTATTAATTATTAATTTTAGAAGGGGTAGTAAAAAAAGAACCCTAATGCAACCAAAACATAAGATTTTTTAAAATAATGTTTATGGCTCGCTCATACTCCAATCGGTAGGTGCCATAAGCGGTGACACATTATGGAGAAAGGAAATGAGTTTTGGGAAACGAAATTATAGAAGGCCTGATTTCAAGGTTCACAGGAAATATTTTAATCAATCGCTGTTCATAATTCTATAAAATAGCCATTTTAATTTCATTAATTACTAAAAGATTTGCACAGCCCTTGTACCTGAATATGAATACATGTTTTACTGCAAAATATGGAAATAAAAGACAAATGGCTCGGACCTTTCATTCCAAGCAAATACAATCACAGTTCAGCTAGTAACACAATTGAATCTAACAATGCCAACATATTTTAGTAACCCTTAAATTTTGCTTTATTTCTTTTCTGTGTTACATTCAAGATCGTTAGGACATGTTAAATGGTTGTTTAACAAATTAACATTACGCCAGGTAACATTTGACACTAACAGCTAAGAGGACTGTTTTTGTCAATGATCGCTGAAATTGCAACTTCTCTAAAGTGGTTAATATGGTGACCTGGGAGTGAAGAACCTTCAATTTTCCCTCTCTTTCGTTGTACATGCTAAGGTGGCGTGTATTATGTGGAAATTATGTAGTTGTAATATATATATATATATATATATATATATATATATATATATATATATATATATTTAATTTTACGTCCTCCGACGTTACGTCATATCGGACGGCGAATGAATTGGGTGAAATGATGCTCAAGAGTCCAGGGTCCATAGAGCTTAGAGTTACCCGACATTCGTCTTGAAGGATAAGGGAAAACCCCGGGAAAACCTTATCCAGATAACTCACCCTGACCGAGATTCGAACTCGGGACCTCTTGAACGTGAGGCAGGCATGCTGCCACCACGCTACCGAGGCGGGCTAGTTGTTATATTAAATATATATGGAACCAAAGATAAATAAAAGTTTGAAATGTTACTATTATCTACATTCAGCTGTTCCTACCGATGATTCTTCCACCACCAAATGGTATTATAAGCTATGCATCATTTCCAGAACTTGGAAGACTGTGAGATTAAGAAAGTCAGATGTTCCGTCGATATTAAATGTTTTTTGTATGCCTATCAGAGAATTTTTCAATCTTATTAAGAATACCTGGAGCTGCACAAAATTACAGTTATAAGAGGTGAAAGGGCTGGTTCACCATGCATATTTCTGGATCAATTTAAATTAATTCCATATACATGAAAGGTAAATGAAAATGGGTAGTCGTCTAATAGTTAACAACCCAGCGGATTAGCTTTCTTGAGGGTTATATATAATGTAAACATTCCAAAATGTTCCTTGGGAGAGATATGCTAAGAATATTTATTTTAGTTATAAGAGGTGAAAGGGCTGGTTCACCATGCATATTTCTGGATCAATTTAAATTAATTCCATATACATGAAAGGTAAATGAAAATGGGTAGTCGTCTAATAGTTAACAACCCAGCGGATTAGCTTTCTTGAGGGTTATATATAATGTAAACATTCCAAAATGTTCCTTGGGAGAGATATGCTAAGAATATTTATTTTAGTTTTCTCATCTTAAAAAGTATGCGTTCAATAAGATTCTGGGTTTTTACTAGTAGTGTCGACAAATAATACATGTTTTTTTCGGGTTGAGATACCGTGGCTAAAATTAAAATCATGTATTTATTTATTCATAGGTTTTTTTGCACTTTATAGCAGTTCACCATTTGTTCCTGCTTTCCAGAGATCCTGTCGTTCCACTGTCCTTCCAGTCCCCTCTTCTTCATATGACCATATATTTCCTCGTGCCACGTTCTTCTGGCTCTTCCCCACTTTCTTCTGTCTGATACTTCCCACTTTAGGACTTGTAAAATCATGTAACAAAACGAAAAATTCATATACTTTAAATTTTTAATTTTGTGAGCTTAATTATTCATCTTCTTTCACTGTTCTAGAAGCCATTGACAATAACATCTTTAAAATTTGGAATATTGTCGAGGGAAGGTTAATAAATTCATAAATGCAATATCTGTCGTATTCAACTCCAATTTCAATGGACATCAGGCAAGTTCCAATATATTTTCACGAGCTTTACCAAAGTTTCAAAGCATACAAAATATAAAAGCTGAATTATTGTTGGTATTAATTCATAAGGACGGAGGCGGGATACATTAAACGAATTAAGTCATTCGAATTTTAAAAGCCCATACTCCAAAAGTACATAAGTGAGATTGTGCTTGGACGTTTCATTAAGTTTTAAGATGGTTAAAAATATTACAGAGAGTACAAATAATTCGCATTTAATATCAGGATTTTAATTAGAAATGTTTTGTTGCTTATGGTTCTCAGGGTTTCCTTATATGTTAGAGGTGTCAGAACACTAAGTTTTTCACAGACGCGTCTTTATCGGACTTGAGATTCTTTTAGGTGCCGAAAATCAATGACGCCGCCTTTACCTTTCTTCTGTGGAAAGCCGCACTAAGGACTCATACCCAAATATGCCATCGTCCTTCGCTGGTTTTGAACCCTCGATCTTGGGGACCAGAGAATAGCATCTGACCTCTATATTACAGAAGACTTTTTTTTTGTGACACCTGCTACACAGTTCCTCTGTAGTCAGCAAAGACATGCTGTCTCTAATTCAATCAAGGCTTCAGGATCCATTCTGGAGTGAAGACGGAATTTACAGGTGCTAGTTTGGCCAATATAATTTAATAGGAGAGGTAGTTAAATAAAATTCCGAGCCTCTCATTTATTTGAACATTGTACTAGCAGCGTCAAATCCAAATAATAGTTGTTAAAACTGACAGACGAAATAAATAAATAGAAGAATTCTCTTAAGAAGAACACAGAAAAGCTACTTTCATTTCTCACGAGCTAGCATATCGACTGTGGCTGTTAAAATCTCAAACATTAGAAGCAAGGAGAAAATTATTGCTTCTCTTTCTTCCTCTCTTTATATTAGGCGTATCGTCTGTTCTATTATTGAATCAAAAGCTCTTTCCAGCTTTTTCTCGGTCGTCCTGTACTTCTTCTTCCTTCCAGATTACTACCTCTCACTATTTTTACCATTCGTTCGACAGACATCCTAGATACACGTGCATTCCACTCCACCTTTCTTCTTTTCATCCATTCATTCACAGGTTGGATCTTAACACAACACTAGTTTCTTCATGTCTTACTCTGTCATACAGTGTCTTTCCAGCTGCTCTCCTTAGCACCTTCATTTCAGTTGTTTCCATCATTTGTCGTGTCCTTATGGTTTCTGCACTTGTTTCCAAGGCATATATCATTACTAGTCGAACTTCTACTTTATAAATTTTGACGTTTGTTCCTTTTATTATGTCTTTATTTCTCCATGCTAATTCATGTCTCATTCACAAGGGAACGACTCCAGGCCAAAAAAGACATAGGGTTCATAATAAGACTCAAAACAAATGGTATAAGCAAGAAAGCAGAACATGGAGAACAACTGAAAGACGACTACAAAATGAAGACAGCGACAGCCCACAAACAACATCCCAAGTTGACTTAGTGATAGTAAAATCAATATAATCAAAGTATTAGCGAAATCAGTTTAATCAAAGTGACAGTGAAATCAATTTAAGACAAACACTAGACACAATCTAACGTGGAGTAGCTCACCGCGTTAGTTAAACACAGCTACCCTCTAACACGAGGCCTATGCCCTTCAAGGGACAGATTAAACTATTATTATTATTATTATTATTATTATTATTATTATTATTATTATTATTATTATTATTATTATTATTATTATTATTATCATCATCATCATCATTAATTCATTGACACATCCATATGTTTTTGTTGCTTATACAGCTTCATGCTTAATTTCTCGGGCCAAATTTCTTTCACTGGCAAAATTAACTCCCAAATAATTGAAACATAACCTAGAGAAAATTACCTAAAGATTATTTTGGATCAGTTTTATATAAAAATCATAATAACCACATGAGGTCTCGTTTTACAGTTTCAAAATAACAGCCCCCTTTAACCTTACACTGTGGTAATATGAGATAGTTCATACCACCGAACGGCGTATCTTAAGTCTTGCAACTTTTACGGATATTTTGTGCGCATCATCCTCCAGGAGGAATGGATGAAGGAAAGAAATCAAAGGAAGTTACAGACCGCACGTCAAAGAGACATAAAAAGCTGACTTAACCATTGCGAGTGATGAAAGTCACTCACACCAAGTAGCACTCTACTATCCGTAGGCAATATCTTTCCCTTAGAACAAGCTCCGCATCATCTGTCCCGCATCCCCACGACACAAAACCTGGAAGTAAATCTGATACACAGATTGAAAGGGTAGTTATGTCATGAAGAAAAGAAACCAACCCAGGAATCCCTTTGGATCAAATAAAACTACGAAAAATCCAAGGTTAGAGTCGGCGTTCAACAGGAATAGAACCCAGGAACTGTCGAATAGGAGCTTCACAGTTGCCGAGGATCCTTTTCGCTGGGTGTTTTTTATCTGTAACCAATTCGAAAAGTAAAGATGAGGTCGTAGAGAGTATATTGCGTTACAACACAATTTATGAGTATGTAGCTATATGATTGAGTCCTTGCAGTCGTCCCAGCTTCCAACATCTTCGTTCAATCAAATATAACTATGCTGTTGTGCTCTTGCGATACGTAACAGACAATGCTCTGTCCACATAGTCATTACTCATCAGCATTATTATTGTGAAGAGTATTAGAATGATTGACATGCTGAGTTAAGTGAGCAGTATTATACTAATAAGTATAACAGATGCATTATTGTTCACAAGTCGTCTAGAATTTGCACGTGTTTGGAAGAGAAGGAAGGGGAACATCATTATTCCGATATAGAAGCGAACAACCAGAGCTTGATGAGAAAGAATGTGTCAGTGGACCAAGGGTATCTTACTGTTACACTTGTAAATGTAGGAGTAGGGGTGTCAGTCGGAGGTGCCTCCAGTAACTGACGCACGGCGTCACACCTTTAGCATGATCCCTGGGACGAACAGGAGATCCAGACGACGATGTGCGCTAGCTGCACTGGGTGCCTAGCGATTTCAACATGACGCTAGCTCTTCCTATCTTAGTTACCGTCAACCTGCGAATCCCGGGAGTAGATGAGCCACTACCAGGAAAGAAGGAAGCCAGTATTCCCGCAAAACGCCAGTAGGAAATCTTGTTATAGCACGGTTCTGCAGCCAACCGTCGTCGCATGGTCCGAAGACCCTGAAAGACAATAATTGGACAGGAAGTACATGGTAGCATGCTACCCCAGAATTTGCATTCCACTCCGAATAAACCACGAAAAAAGAGGGAAAAGTCAGACGGGAGTCGAAGCCGGAACCTCTAGAATGCGAGCCTCATACGTTACCAGGCACCCATTTCCTTTAGTTATTGTGGGCATACTTTATTGCTATTTTGTTATGGTTACACGATATATTCAACGATACTTGATACTTCGGTACCCGACCGTCATTCCTCTTCTAGTTTAAATACAAAATAGAACTTTGGGAGAACTGTGCAATGTTAGTGACATTAGTTAGGTGCACATAGTTAATTAGACAAAATTTGAAGCCATCAGTATACTTATTTTTCAACTCTGTATTAGACATTTAAAAGCAAAACAATCCACTTTTATAAGGTTATGCTAAAAAATACTAGCATTCTCACTCTTTTAGAGTCAAGTGTATCTGTTTTCTGTGACATGAGTCCTGTTATGGTAAATAGTCTTTCAAAGTAAACTGCTCCAAGTGAAATACACAAATATTTAGCGGCTATTTTTTTTAAAAAAAGTTTTGGCAATGTTAAATTTATTTTTTCAGTAATCCAGTGCACTATAAAGAAGAGGTGACACATAGTCGTTGAGATATGCAGTGTTGTTTCTCTTGGGAATTGTTAACTGGCAATAAATCTGACACATTTTTGTTCTTCATAATGTTACTGTACAGGTGTCACATTTCTGGTGATTTGCCCGCCTCGGTAGCGTGGTAGCGTATCTGCCTCACGTTCAAGAGGTCCCGAGTTCGAATCTCGGCCAGGGTGAGTTACCTGGATAAGGTTTTTTCCAGGGTTTTCCCTTATCCTGAAAGACGAATGTCGAGTAACTCTAAGCTCTCGATCCTGGGCTCATTTGAGCATCATTTCACCTATTTCATTCCTCGTCCGTTATGACAACGTTGGATGACGTAAAATACGAGAGAGAGAGAGAGAGAGAGAGAGAGAGAGAGAGAGAGAGAGAGAGAGAGAGAGAGAGAGAGAGAGAGAGAGAGAGAGAGAGAGAGAGAGAGAGAGAGAGAGAGAGAGAAGAAAAGTCTGGTGATTTCTCGGGCTTGTGGTTTTAAAATAAAACAACATTGCTGAATCACCACCGAAGTACCGAAAACGTAAATACCGAGCGAATCTTCTGAAGCATGGTTCGATCTGGATGCAATTATCGAGTTACCGCAAGTTTCGAGGACCAATCCTTATTTAAAACCTAATATTCTTTTGGGAATAGTATACTCAAAATAACACTTTTTCCCATTTCTAATTTTGTAGCGAAACGAGACGTAGTTAATAAACTTCCAGTGGTTTGCCCAGAAGCTGATTTGAAGTTGACAGCTGTGTAAATGTCCCTATCATGTGTCTACTTTGTACTGTAATCAACACCTTGTGCCCATATGGTAGCTATCCTATACAAATAGATATAACCCACTTCACACAATGTGCTATCAGATTACTGCGCGTGTTGGAACACAGGGCGTTAATGAGGACGAACACACCACCCCCTCAGCACGACCACAAAAATAGCATTGCATTATACGTTGTTTGTTCTTCCTCAGCTGCAAACAAATGGACTCGTTCACAACCGAAATTGCTACAAGGACTATCAAATCACACGCGCTTATCCAACATAAACTGAGAACCAAAGAGGGCTAAATTTCACACTTTACCCATTTAAGCGCTCAACGTTTGTGTTTTACAATGAACAGAATTCAATAAAAATAACTACGTCACTCAGCTGCACTTGTTTTTTGAGAAGAAAGAATATGATAATTTGAGATGTAGTAGTCACTGAAGCAATAAAAACACCTAAACTTTTAAAATTAGAGTTTTACTTTAAAAATGATTTATGCATTTAGATACATTTCCTTGTAGGTTTAATGGGCGCAATTCATACCAAATTCGTGCCAAAACACAATTCTTGCCAAATTTTACAGGCACATAAGTTGTTAATAAACTATGATTAGCAATTTGAGGAATAAATTTAGGTGGAATCAGTAGTTATTTGACTGAGACATAAGCAGCAAAAATTTCATCCATGCATCTTAATTGCTTGCAGAGAAAAGTGTACCAAAAGTATGAAAAATACAAGTTAGGAAAAACTGCAATTAAAAATGAATGTATACATAAAAGCAGTGACTCACTAAGTAAGAACATCCAAATTAAAACCCTTTATCAACTCAGAACCCTAACAAACCATGCATACTTTGAAAGATTGGTGTTTATAGTTTTTTTTTTTAAGCATGAAAACCAAACATTTATATTTTGGACCCAAACAGCTATCCAGTGTCCTTAATCAGAAACATATTTTTGTGTGGTAATATTTTGTCTATCTCTTACGGTTTACAATTATACAAAAAAAAAAAAAAAAAAAAAAAAAAAAAAAAAAAAAAAAACATTCAAAATGAAGAGAGCTTCTGAGGCTACTCCCATAAAATTCAAGATATATTGTTGTCGCGGCAACGGGCATTAAAGTTTCGGCGCAAATAGATAACAGACGGCTGATAGTGTTTCAGGGTAATAAAGAGCTTGCATAAGCAGTTAACGATAGCGTGGCTAGTGTTCAGAAAGAGCCGGAAATTAAAGATAGCTAAGGTAAAGGACTTGCCGGCACAGAAGGTTCTAGGGATATCGTGATTGACAGAGAAAAGTTGGTTTCTGGTTTGTACTCGAAAACTCTCGAATTTATTAATGAGATATATAAGCGATTGTGACACGCCATCAGACAGTTGTAATACAAGAGTTGTGAGTAAGCAGAAAACAGCTGTAAAGTGTTGTTGATGTTGCAGCGGGAGCTGAACGCTGTTTGTTATTGTCATCGACCTTGGAAGATTGTGTTGTATATGCGATGTAATGTTGTTACGTGAGAACTGAACAGTGTATTTCTACGGAAATAAAGAACGATTTGTATTTCGGCAACTCGGACTTTTAATTCTACGAACCCACAAAGTCACATTATGCTTTATTTGTGATAAAAATAATTTAAACATATGTATTAAACGATTAATTTCAGTCAATTTACTTAATACGCAATTTTAATAAAAATATTAGAGCCAGTTTTGTAAAATAAATATTTTCGAAAATTTTGCACGCAATGTCTAGTTTACCTTGGGGAGTTTTCTTGAAAGTCTTCGTGTTGCATCCTTGGTGAATGTTGAACTTAAATATTAAGTTAGTATTTAACCGATAAAATAAGAATCATTTCCATATAGAGGCTAGTTTGAAATCTGAATTATGTTCATCAAAATTTTGTCTATGTCCTAGGGAGGTACTGAATTTAAATACCAAATTTGTTGTACATTTCGTTTTTAATCGGGGAACCTCTAAATTCACATTTCATTAATCCTCGATATCGACTCTGTGGCTGGAATATAGCAATTCCTCTGCCACCTATAGCTGGGCAGTAGAGAAAGTAACTTTTTATTTTACTTTTTTTATTGCAATACAAACTCTACATATTTCGCGTATAATTTTTCGTGCATCATTTACAGTTTGTAGTTAATAAAATTAAATTTCAAGAAGAGGGATTCAGAAACTATTCAAGATATGTTTTATTCGTCATGCAAATATCTCCTACACAAGCAACTGTGAAAAAATAAAGAAACGTTTTCCGTTTTGGATATGGGAATTTCGTGGAAAGATACTGCACATAAGTATTACGCTATTTGATTTTTCGTCTTTGTAGTATGTTGTTCACCAACCCGAGAGGGAGGAACGGTTCAAGGCATCGGAATACATAAGTAGTTCCGATGAAATCGCGATTCCGAAAGCTTCCTTCATCTAACATTAGTAGCTACAGAGGAGGTATATAAATATTCAGCTTTTACGAACTGCTAAAATAATTACAACAATCAATATAAATCAGCAGACTCGTTCGGCAAAGCTTTGTGTTTAGATAAAATTCCATTGTTACGCATGAGTTAGTTTCCATAAGAAAGGGATTTTTGCTCTATAAATTTAAAATAGGCAAAATAAGTTAACTTCCCTAATTAAGGCATAACGGAATTAGCTCATGTTTTGTTTCACAAAGGCCATACGTATACCTGCTGCTTTTGTCCTCCAAGAGAAACATGTTTGGCTTCCTTACAACGAGATTCTGTGCTGTTATTTTGAAACAGTTGAATCGTTGGTTTCCTAGGTGACGCTCTGGAGCGGCTTCGTTGTCATCAATATAATGAGATGTTATTTTTAAAGTTGAATCGCGTTGGACGTTCTCCAGAGGAGTCTGTATTTCTTATTCGTAAGTGTAAGTGACATTACTGGCAATAGAGAGGTATTTATAGGGATGCCTCCTGCACGTGAGTTTGCTTTCTACCAGGAACACTGCAGAGAGGTCTCATCTGTACTGGCCATATGTCTGCTGCTAGAATATCCTCTTATCAACACGAAACTCTTTGATTCTCCGGTTCTTGCAACAAAAGTATTTGAAGATTTAGCGAGAAAACTTCTCTTTTTGAGAACAAAAAAAAAAAAAAAAAAAAAAAAAACCTTTGATGTTCATTTCAGGAAATGAAACAATCAAACACTCCATAAATATTAGTATGTTGTCCCTACAACATAATTGTTAAATATTATGTGCATATAGATTCACATTACATCATAATTAGCACATTGCATAAGAGAACAAAAATAGATTTACCTCTATCCATTACAGAATAAAAATTATCGATAGATTCATAGCATAGGAACAATTTCATTAAAGACATTTCCTATTTCCTGTGTTTTTGTAATTAAAGTAAAATTAACACATAAGAAAGGAAGTGTTCAACATATTAAAGCAGACATGTGAGGATCATACTGGAAGTAGTGAGCAACAATTTTAAAAATCGTAATATTTATTTTTCAGACACACGAAATACATAATCTTAATTTACATATTCTCCAATTCTTTGCACACATATTTTTCATTGTTGTGCAATTTTTAAAACGCCCTGCGGTAGAACTCCGTTCCAAGTGGTGTCATTCCATACTATGTTATTTTGTTTATGACTTGGTAATGATGGAAACTAGTTTTCATCGTCTGCTGCAATGCACGTCAAAAAAATCATCAGGGACCCCACGGGTACAAACTATACCACAACATATTTCTTGCACTATGACCTACTACAAGTTTTGTCGCGATTTCATCCACTGACACGCCTGTCTTCTCTAATGAGTTCATCATCTCTTTCTCTTGCGTTCCGTGAGTGCAATACGAGGACAACCCTACGAGGCTCATTGTGGACACTGAAATGTTTCAACACTGCAGCGCCTATGTAGACATCTCTACAGGCACGTTGAAATCTGAAACGAATTTCATCAGATTTTTCTCTTTAGCAAGGAACTCAATGAGAGTAGGCGTTCGAAACGCAACGAAACGAATATCTACTTCTATTTTGAAAACGCTGTCCATGGTCACGTGATAGATGCTAATGACGTCAGAAGATGATAATATGTATATGATATGTGATTACGATCCTGCAGTCATATTTGATACATTGTTGGAATTTAAATTTTAACGGTGGTTGTTTACTTTATACCTACCTTCGTATAATGATTGCTATTATTACGTGTTCAAAATAAACAAAATGCTCACGCCCGATTTCGCCAACAGATGTTAGACTTTACACGTGTTTAGTAATAGTTAAAACAAAAATTGCATTTCACCAACAAGTGTTAGCTTAACACTCGTGTTAAATCTCTTGTTAACCTAACAAGCCAAATTTCTGTTGTTAAGTTCTTAACAATTGTAAATAGTCAAGATGGCGGGCGTGAACGCAGCTGTTGATGTCGATTTGTTATATTTGAGACCGTCCAAATGGCATTCGTAATAGAGTACGGCCTATGAGGAGAAATTATTTTGAGGAGCTATCAGAACATTTTCTACAGAGGTATAGACTGTCGCAACAAGCTGTTATGAAGGTTACTGCGGATGTACAAGAGAGGTTAGAACATGCTCGAAAGGAATATGCTTATCTTGCCTTTGCTTCAAGTATGAATAACTTTGCGATTTCGTAATTCACTGAATTACGTGGATAATACACTGTCCACCTCCCGTCTTGAAACGTTCAAGTCACTTGTCCTTCTTTGCACCTCATTTTAAATTTACGCAACACTGACGAAGTTGTTTCATGCTTGTAGTAATGACACATGCATTTGAATTAAATTCGTTTCCAATATTTTCCCACGTGACATCTTTTACATTCACCGCACTCATCCTCTTTTTTTCCACGATATCCTTACACTTCGTCATCAACTCAATTAACAATTCTTTCTCCATCGATGAGAAATTTGTCCTGCGGCTTTTGTTTACGATTTTGTTCACCCGCCATTTTTTCAGCTGTGTGCAGACGAAAAGGAAAACAAAAGCGCATCGTAGTACGTTCAGAAAATAATACGACTCATCCATAGCCTTCTATAGCTGTAATATTTAGACGTCTCATGGCGTTAACACTTGTTTGTTAACATTTTCAGAAAACAGGTTGGTGAAATGCAAGAAATTTAACAGTAGTCTTAGCACTGTGACAATTGTTGCGATATATTTGTTAACCTCGATTTTAACATCTGTTGGTGAAATCAGGCATCAGTGTATAAGATGACCATGCTCCAGAGCTTGCTACTTATGCATTTCCCAGATTTATATCGTTTTGCTAGATTAGGATTTGCTTGTTTCTTGGTTTTTTGGGCCCTTGGTTTCACCATTAGTACTCCCTGCATTAAAGTATTAACAAGCTCCAGGTGTAAATGCTCCTGAAATTTTCGTCTTATTACATTTTTGTTGGAATCACTTACATAAGCTCTCTGATGGTTAATTCCATAACATTTGTAGAACTAAGGATAATAAGGAGAGAACCTGTATTTCCATCGTGCGATCCAGTAAATTAACCGTTTTGTTAGACCAACTTTCATAAGATCATCAGAAATATCGGAATGAATATTTCTTTCAGTATCATAAATACTATCAAGTTCTTTGCCATCAGCTTGGTACAGTTTATTTTATAACTGAAACGAATTACAACTAAGAACCCCGCAATATTCGCCCTGTACCCCTCCACGCGCCAAATCCTTTGTTGGTTGGAGGTAAGTGTTTCCATCCAGTAGGAATCGATTCATAACTCTTCACTCAATCAAAGACAGTAGAATATATTTCTCCGCATGGAGTAAATCATGCGCTAGGAAAGTTAGTCCGGCTCTAACTGCACTGTTTATGAATACCTTACGAGAACTATCACTGTACTTACACTGCCTCGCACTTGAAAATTTGATGGTATAATGCCTGCTATATATAAGCTATGTGCATAAAAAAATCTGCTGAGGTCAAACTGCAACTCCCAAAAATGAAGCCTGGAAAGTGCCGCAAGCGACCACCTGCAACTAGCTATTGGACACCCCTCGTCATCTTTGTACCGGTTCTGCCAAACGTTGTGCTGCTTACGTATGCTATGTGTACGTCTGCCCACCACAAGAAGACAAGCGGGGCATGAAGAGGGAGAGGGGTTTCAACTGTTGATTTGCTCTGGTAGTGGATCGCTTTACTACGAGAGTGCATGAGTCACCCATGTTGTCATATAATATATGCTCTTTCAGTAATAGCAGTGATAGGCATTATGCATGGCTGGGTTATGTGACAACATTGTGCTATTTACATGAACCTAGCATCCTTAACCTGTAATGCTCAAATAATTTATCCAGTGATGCAAAAAAAAAAACAGTATTGAAACCACTTCATATAATGTTAACTTATTGATTTATATACTTTTCCATGCTTTTCAAGATGTTTCAAACTTATTTTTTATGTGACGTATTTGCTACATTAGGCACTAAAATGTATACAAAATGATGTAATTTAAAAGCAGCTTATACTTGCCAAGATGAAATACGAACACATTTAATCATAACAACAATTGGAAATACACATTTTTGGGAAATTGTTATACTTTATAAACAATGTAATCTGAAACAACATAAGGTGAATATTTACATTAAAATTGTATGTGAAAGTCTACATTTCATATCCTTTTTAGGTATGAAACCTCCTAAAACAGTTAAGGTCTTTATTGAAACACAAAAATACTTCACATTTTTCACACCATATGTGAAAAAACATCTTGATGCATATTTTGCAGTGTCCTCTGGTATCTTTCAACACAGGCCAATGCTCATATTTATCTTTCTGTAGGTCCACAACTGGTACGACTGTGATGGCAGCTCTTTTCTTTGATTTTGACATGCCATTTCTGCTGGGCCGTCTCGCTTTAAATTTCCTTTTCCAGCCTAAACAAGCCCAGTTGCAACATCTGTCTGAAAACTTCTTTAGTGGAATGTGAGGCACCTGTGGCCTCTGGCTGTCTTTTATATACTTTAGCCAGGTATTGATAACTGCTATGCATATCATGCGCCAAAAAAATGGATACCACCGTAGAGATTTGAGGTGTGCTGTACTGTTTGTCTGTTTTGCAAGCTTTCCAACATATCTGTAACTAAACATTTGAAATATTGTAAATGAGTTGCTGTCTCTATCGGCGAAGTATCTGGAATTTCTACAAATGGATGGATTCACGAGTAAAATTTCCTTTCTGACATTTCAATTGTGGGAAGCTCTCAATGAAGTTATCGTTGGTTTCAAAGGTATTTTCTACATCTTCGTAAGTAACATCGTCTATCTCACCTGATATATCAATACTTGGTTCTAAATTTGTAGCTGAGATGTTCCTCAGCTTACTGGCCTTGGTTCATTGGCATTTTCATCTTCATCTTAGGAGAATTCTTCATCTCACTGGCATCAGGATCATTCAAAATGACAAGGAGATCTTCAAGAAAAAGAAAAAAAAAAAAAAAAGGAACATTGATATCTCCAAGGGTGTCTCACTCTTAAGTGAACATTATTTAACAATTATATAACGCAAATTGGTCCAGAAAATTATGGTAATATCGAAGAAATAAGATAAGCAACTTACTTTGTGTGTCAAGCTTCCGAACGCCGTGCATCCAGTTGCTTTCATTGCGTTGGCGCGAACTCTCTGGTACAAAACTTGAAGAAATTTTCACCAGAGGCTGCTTGCGAAGCTCTTACAAATATGTCACAGTGGGAATTAGCAGGAAAAGTTATTCCCTACGGGTCCTTTTAGTCTGTAATCTGTCACGCGGGGCATTATAGGGTTAACATATCCGGACAGGGAGCATAAACATCATGCGAACAGCAAACGTGATTACGTTACCCATTCCCCTCCCTTGACTTCTTGTGGTGGGTAGACGGTAGACCGCTGCCCATCACGGGTAAACCAATCCCTCCCATACAATACTGTGTTAATATGCCTATATATTCCTATATATCTGGACTCATTTTCGGGTACTTCCAGCTATACTTTGCTCCCGAATTTTGGCACACATGTCCCATATAGAGCAGAGATGATGCCTTGAAGCTGTTAAGCTCGTACTGGAGTGAGTATAGTGATGGGTCCCTTGTTAGTGGTGAGCTCAGTCCAAATTTTAAAATGAAGTATATATCCGGATCATAGAAGAATTCGTTCTTTTTCAACTTCACACACTATATGAAGTGCAAAACAAACATAACCAGATAATAGATGCTAAACTAAGACTCTGGATATTAAATTCAATGGTAATTAAAAAATAAAGCTCTTATCGATTCAAATATGTAATTCATTTGCCAAATTGTTTATATAAAACATATTTGCTCAGTCTTCGAGGCATGGTCTCTTGAATGTTGTTCAAATCCCATCAAGTCCGTTCTTAATGATGCATATGGCAACTTAATCCCTACTCGTATCTGACAAATGCTGACGGCTGGAACATTTTTTGCCCAATAGTCATTTAATTTCATATATCACTGGTGTTCACTACCTGTGTTGCCCTACACAGCAAAAACGGGTGTTAAGCACTACCAAGAAACTCTTATGCGTTGTATTCACATGACTTTCTCCATCCTTACCGTTTAGTCTTAGGTATACAAACATGTCATAAATGGCTACATTAGGCATCCAAAGAGAGTAAAGATTATTTGAAATACATGTGTCTTAGATAGATCTACCTACATTTTTTTTTCTAAGTACGTTTTCATCTAAGATATACCAGTTATACAACATTATACAAAATTCTTTTCGAATGAAGATGTTCCCAGAAAGGGATATATACAGATACTCCAAAAGTATTCGTCTATACATACAGATACTCCAAAAAGTATTCGTCTAATCATAACACACAGAATATAACAAGCACGACCAGAAAACTATAGATAAGAAACGAATAGTAACTATTTCCTTACATCGATTGATACCTAGATTAAAAAATAAAACACAATTTGGGTTCATATATTGCTTAGTTAGTGAACAGCTCTACGTTATTTACAATCATGTCCCGTTTGATGTCAAACAAGTATTCGTCTAGGAAACAAGATCCCAGGTATGGTACCTCGCTTGACACGCACCCCCTCCCTTTTCTTATGTAGTTGTGTTTCATCCACTGTCGTTGACAGTTCCATCTCTGTTTTCAAAGTCGTTGACTGTTATTTAAGTAATATGGCTCAAAAAGCGTCGTGAAAATTACAAAAGAAGAGAGAAAATTTTGCATCAGGTTATTTAAAAAAGGAAAATCTTTTCTAGAAATTGTAGAAGCCACTGGAAGATCTATCAGTACAGTGAAGACTATTTTATACAGGTTTGATCAGAACAAAAGTTACGAAAATCAATCAAGAAACTGTCGTCCTGTAGTTCTGTCCGAGATTGAGAAACGACAGTTACTAGAAAAGTCAAGAAAATCCTAAACTAAGTGCTCCAAAACTTGCTATTGCAGTTCAAACATACACAGGAAAGTTCGTTTCGGCACAAACTATAGAATGTGCTTTATGAAGCTGAGTATGGAGGCCGAACAGCGGTAGAAAACCATACATCAGTAAAAATCAACAGAAAGAAGTGAGTTGCTTTTGCAAAAGAAACTAACAAAATACGATGTGTTTGATTTCTGGAAGAAGGTTGTATATACTGACGAGAGTCAATTTGAGCTCTATAGGTCAAAAGGACGAGTAATAGTGTGCAAAAAAAGAATTGTGAGCTTGAGGAGAAAAATATAACAACTTCAGTTAAACATGGAGGCGGTTCAGTACTTGTCTGGGGCTGCATGATTGCAAATGGTGTGAGGGATTTGAGTTTTATTGATTGAATTATGACCATAGGGTTTATATAAACATCCTAAAACAAATCTGTCCAGAAGTGTGAATGATATGGGTCTTTATGAGGATTATATTTTCACACAAGATAATGATCCAAAACACACAGCTCTAGATGCAAGGCTATGGTTGTATAATACGCCACGATGGATGCCCAACACTACCGCAATCTCCAGATATGAATCCAGTAGAGAATTGTGGAGTATACCAGGACAAAAATATTAGGAATCATCAGATATCTGATATAAAGGATATAAAAGAACGTTATACTAGAGGAATGACGTAAAATTACAGTGGAAACAACACAATCTTCGGTGAAATTCATGCCAAAGAGAATGCAAGAGATTATACAGAGGAATGGAGGGCCTGCTAAGTACTAACCATAACAGTATGCAGACAAATACTTATTTTGCATCCTATATTGCATATCTTTAATTTTGAATGTTTAACTATGTTTATATGAATAGATACTATATTCTTCTTTATTGTATTCTCTTTTTCACTAATCAATAAATAAGACAGTGTCCTGCTGCACTTCATTCTGTTGATTTTCCACTTTGCATACATCCTTAAATATAAACTTATGCATTAGACGAATACTTTTTGGAGTAACTGTATGTATTCATAAAATAACTTAATATACCCGTGTTTTAAACAAAATTGTAGAAGTGACTTTTCATAAAATAAAAATTTTGAAAATTAAGAAAACGTAATTTATGCTTGGACTATTTTCTTGATTATTGTTATATTGGGCCTTGAACGTAATTATGTATCTATAGCTGTGGTGTTTATCTGACATTTGGTTTTGAGTTACGGTTTTACTTACTTTCCGCCTATCCATTCGTGTATAAAATGAACTATTGGATATTATTAACTCAGGAGTTAGTAACATTTAAGTATTATTCATTAGTAAATACGTATGCATAAAATGGTATAAACCTTGATAATTATTACCAATAAAAATAGACTCAGGAAGTCTACTAGTTTTTGGTACATGTAACGGGACAATTGTCCCCAAAGCTGTTGCTACCCTTAGCGGAGGCCATAGACGTTATTGGCGTTCCTTTATGTAGCGAAAGAGTTTGTTGTTTTTTCCGGAGAAAAACATCTACCATAGAAATAATTCGAATGCTATTAGAATATTCAAATTCAAAAATGGAACCAATTAAAGCAAAGATGAAAATAAAGTAAACAATGGGAAGATAGAAACACTGGTGTGGGATAGGAAAATCTGAAGCTCGGGATAGCTGGCAAAAAGGTCAGTGTTGGGTTGAAATCGGGGCAGTCTGGCGAAGTCTCGAGCAAGGCGAACCAGGCAACTCCAACCTGAGTGATATAATTTGCATCCAGTGAAAATGCGAAGTGCATCCCATGTTATTTTGATATTTACTTAAATATTTTAAAGCTGTGAGCAGTATACTTACATTCCCAAGTGCCTTCGTTATTTAGTGAAAACTTACAGACATCCGCGTAACTAGGACACCGGATACCAAGGAGCTATACGACTTTATTTACGAAGAACCCAGAGAAAATACCAAATTGCCTCTCCAACCACCACACGAGCTCCATATCAATTAGCGTGATACAGATACTGGACCCTGAGATCATCGCGCCTCCTCAGCCACAACATCACGAGTTGAGAGGTAACAGATCGTCGCTACGAAGCTCGACGAAAGAGGGACCTTCGAGAGAACAGGGCAATATACACAGGCCTTTTTCTAAAATTATTTTTATCTTTTTTCTTTTTAATTCGATCTGAAAATATGTATTTCTGATGTAATCTTAGTATTCATTTTGTTTTGGTTGGGATTGAACGCTTACGTTCTGTATCGGTATATAGGATACATGGTAGAGAAGGAGACAAAAGTTTTACTTTAAAGAAAGTAATGCCATCAGGCGATTAGTTTTGTAGTTTTGGCTAGCAACTTGCAGCTCAACTTCAATGTGCAGTGATGGAAAAATGAAACATACGACTTTTATCCGTAATAATCAAAAATAGAACCGTCGAGTTTTAAAAAGTGAAAGAATCCTACAGCGGGTTCAGCGTACGAAAGGTAACATTCTGAAAATGGTGTGCCGTAATTATATTCTGAACTCAAAGCCTGTCATAATTGACAGCACCTAGACAGTTTTGTACCCTTTCCATCCCCTTAATCTTAAGCACTCGTTAAACGAAATTGGAAATCTTGAGAAAGTGTACATAAAGCATCCTTCCCTTTCTGAAAACTGTTCAAGTAATGTTTATATGGCCAAGTGTTAATGTTGTTGTTTTGAGTGCAGTGACCTATACGCTGTTGTAACTGAGGTGATTCAGAGGTTATGAAAATACATTTGATGAGTGTTTATACACCATCTACATACATGTTAATGCTAAGAATTCCAAACTCTCTGGAAATACTGCATATAAAGAAGAATATTCATCTTAGAAGTTTATGAATGAGTGCTAAAAGGAAGAGATTATCGGAGTTGTAAGATTCTACAGTTCAACATACTCAAAACTATTACGGGAGGACAATAAAACAACGGGGAGGAATATCTCACCCACATAGACCATAAATCTATTGTAGGTAACACCCCGGAGGAAGGAATCATGGACGCGGGTAGTCCCAAACACTACCAGACTCGAATATCCGTCATATTAATGGAGCTACCTAGAGAGGGCTACAAACGACCCGTGAACCAAGCAGCTCTCTAGTGTCCACAGGAGGTGCTCTTTTCTTTGAGCAAGCATCCACACTATCTATCCGGCCACAAAACCCAGAGCACACCAGAAAGATAAGAAAGAAACGGAATGAGATGGAAGCGATATCGTCGTAAATGAGAAATTACCAATCATTCGCCTTCAGACTAGGAAAAACCACAAACATTCCAAGTTCAGAGAGGCGGGAAACGGATTGGAACCTTGGTCCCACACGTTACCGTGAGGTCCTCTCCACTCGTCGAACTCGAGTCTTTTCACAATCTTACAGCTTGTTATTGCTCTTTTCACAATCTTACAGCTTGTTATTGCTGGTCTACTGATCCCAGGTCATCTTCATTCTCTTTCTCTATCCCTTATGCTGTTAGTCGTCGGGTTCGGCAACAGAAACTCTGGATCAGATAGAGAACCTAGGATGGGTGATCAGATCGATGCCCTGGTATGAGAGTGACAGAAGAAGATGACAAATTGAGGACGGAATGAAAGAAAGGAAAAGTGATAATGGAGCAACTGGTAGAATGATGGCGGGGACAACCGGAGATGCTGAAAACCCGTCATTGCTCCGTGTTGTCCATCACAATCCCACATGCAGGCCCCTTGGTGAGAGACAAGCGGTTTAACCGCTCAATCTGTTCCCAGGTCGCTGGTTCATATCCGGTCTAGACCGATAGCCTTGAGTGTGCTTAAAAATGACAGTCCCATGTCAGTAGATTTATGAGCTCGGTAATTTACATCGTCTTTAACAAAATATTATGTCATAGGAGGGCGGAAGAGAAGGTCTACTAAAGTATTAATCTTACCAACGAGGAACTCGTATATTTTACTAATCACATGTTTAATTATCCAGTTCATTCGTAAGAAAAAGATAAATAAATGTACCGTAATATAAGGAAACATACAAACAATGGAGAACACATTATGTAGTACCTTTTTATTTAACACAGTAAAATTGTATGTACTTTGTTGCCTGATCAAAGAAAAAGTGTACTTTTTGGAATGCTTTTGTGGATTCATGTTTAGAAGGCTAATAAAAACACAGATTATTTTTTTCAAAATTTTATTTTCATAAACTATACTTTTTACAATGATGGTACTTAGAAGTACCGCCAGGCCCCAGAGAACATTGAGGTCCATGTTATTTCATATCAATACAGATGTGTTTAGTTTTACATTGTTGTTTATTACTCTTATCATCATACTTAGGAACTTGGTGATATTCACTGAAGCAATTCTTTTTTTCATTGCAGCACAAAAATACACCACATGTGATCGTGACTGAATTTTCTTTACTGAGCACATCTCACATCTTTCTTGATTGGCTACAAAAATCACAAAATGATTACCTCTGTTTCCTACTCTAACATTCCTGGTTACAGAAAATACTGAGTTCCTTCGTTTGGCAGGTTTCTGTAAATACACACTTCTGTTTTTATCCTTAGGACTTGCTCTGTCTATTGGTGTACACTTATAATTGATAAATCCTTGTGTCACTTGCCTTCTGTATTCTAATAATGCTATTAGCGACATGGGCCGAAAAGATTGCAGTAAATGGCATATGAATTCACAAAGGCTATTTCAACCATATCCCAAAAATAACCTATGCCACCATTTTTTGGATCGTCGCCTTATCCCATATACAGCTCGCAGTCGATCTGTATGATCTACCCCTCCAATATTGGTGTTGTAGTCCTTCACTACATTAGGACAATCAATATTGATACTGCTACCATCTTTTTCTTTTCTTCAAACACATCGTCTCGGTTCCATGAAAATTGGATGTAAATGTCACAACCCGGTTAGCCTTCCATTGAAAGACACCTATATCCATGTATGAAAATCTGAAATCAAATTCTCCTCTAGTGGCAACATTTGGAAGAGACAAATTAGAAGGGAAACCTTTCCTATTTGTTCTCATTGTTCCACAGGCTAATGTGTTTTCAGCCTTCAGTCTTTCTAAAAGATACACTGTTGTGAAAAAGTTATCAAAGTATATAATCCTGCTTTGACCATAATATCTTTTAGACAGTCCCAGAACTATTCTTTCCCCTAACATGCAGTTCTCAAATTCTTTCCTACACTAACAGCGTATTCTGAAACATTACTCTCTACATTCCTTTTCCTCCACTTCCTATCAACCGAGTCTTTGTCTGCTGCTGTAAGCTGTGGCAAATCACATCCCATGTCACTTGTCACTGCACTATGCTCCAAAACGCTCCCATTTTCACAGTCAGTCCCCTTAAGTTCAGCTTCAAATACTCTGTTGAAGTTTTCTTCCTTACTATGATTGCCCACATTGCCTTATCTTCTTCCTCCTCATTATCATCTTCTATGTCAGTAATTCAAGAGGTCCCGAGTTCGAATCTCGGTCAGGGGAGTTACCTGGATAAGATTTTTCCGGGGTTTTCCCTTATCTTTACAGACGAATGTCGGTTAGCTCTAAGCTCCATGGACCCTGGACACAGTTGAGCATCATTTCACCCATTTCATTCACCGTCCGATATTACTTAATGTTGGAAGACGTAAAATTAAAAAAATAATGTCAGTAATCTCATTATCATCAGGCAAATCCATGAAAATTGTAAGCATTTCGTCCTCTGTGAGTTTCTTCATTGGCAGATAGGCTTTATACTTCTGTAAAATGCAAACAGAATGCTTTATTAGCAACATTTTCACAAATTAAAGCAGCAATATGCTGCAATAAACACAAAAATGTTTTGAGGTTATGTCTATAACGAACTGTCTACCAATGACCTGACGGTACTTTGCAGTACCATGGAATGCTTGTCCCATTTAACAATATAAGGTTTGTTATTCATTATTAAAATGTTAATATTAACCATTTTCAACTTACTTCCATCATATAAATGTGCAAATCTACCAAAGAAACCGTTTACAGTTATCAAAAACATCAATTACAACACATGTAGTCCATTCAGCTTTTTCCGGTTCGTGCATACTGATGAACAAATGAAGTCAGAGCGATGTAGAAGGCAGTGATATTTTGCCAACTGAGCAAATATGTTGCAAACAGGGTACTTGTGAGTACCAACAGGCTAGAACAACCATTAGAGCTACAAATAAGGATCAAGCCCAGTTTAAAGTTATCGGTACTTCTGAGTACCGTCATGCAACAAAGGGTTAAGCAAAATAAGAGATATCACAAAGTAATATATAAAAATTAATTTTTTCAGGAAGAATAAAGAACATTTAATTACATTTTATGCTAAATGATGTAACCATAAGATAAATAATCATGTCCAAATGTGTATCTTAAAGTTCTTCAACAAAACGTATCGTTTGGTTTGTTTCAAGTCATTGTTTAATTTGTTCTTTTGATTTTTCTGAGAGAGAATCGAGTTCACTTAATCCTATATATCCTGTCAGCGGTTTCCACCGAAAGATTGTAAAATTTGCTTAGTTCTCGTTTCTCTTAGTCCATTTGATCTGAGCAAAGAGAGTAAATTTATTAGAAATGTTATTTGGCCCAGTCTGGGTTAATTTAGCGACATGCCTTTGAGGGTGCGGGGGTGAAAGGACGTAGGTACTTACAAGTATTTTTTGTAATACCGGCTGGCATTGGTTCTACCACATCTAACCGAAGCGGACAGGCAGTTTTTTATTATTCATTTTATTTGTTACTGTTTATTTATTGTGCATGTATGCTGGCTTTAAACAATCCATACTCTATTAAGACCTATTCTTCCTTTGTAGGTTTAGGTTATGATTTTGAAACTGAAACAGCATTCAAAAATCTAATGACAGGTATCGAACAGAAACCATAAACCTCTATGAGCCGTGGGGCTTCCATGACAAATGTCATTCGGAGATTACCACTCATCTGTACGAGGTTTTAATGCCATCTCCAGTGAAAATGAAAACGAAACAATTCAGAAACGAGATTTCAAACTGAACACTACCGGGATCATTCAAGTACCTTTATAAGCTGTTGAATTTAGCATATACTACATACGAGTACTTTATACATACGTACACACATATGGTGCAAGATCTAGGCATCGTCTCTATTTTGGTGCTTCCAAGTTCCAATAGAAGCCCCTTATGCTGCATTTAATTATGATGTATCTAACGTACCAGATGGAAGGTCAGTAAGCAAAATGAGTTTTCACAATATTTAAAAACAGACCCAAAATGGTAAATTATTGCTGAATCCCGCCTATATTATAGGTTCATCTGTCCATCGGTCCCAAAGAGGATAAGAAGTAATCTAAAACATTTGGAATTGAATCAGAACTTTATGCCGAAGAACCCGAGTCAGGCCACAGTGGACGAAGAGTGTTCTGCTGTTACAGCTATGCGAACGTAATGATTACGTTTTAACGTATCCGGTTATTTTAAATAGGCTATTTGGAAACTAGCACTTTATTTTTTAATGGAACGTTCGGGAGAGCTGTTGTTAAACTGTAATCATGTTCACCACCTCTTACATTTATAGGTATTAACTGTGGATACCAATCAGCCCTAAAATTTGGCTTTGGATTTAAAGTTGATTTAAAATAGCTTTGATCGTTTTATGAGTGCATCTTAAATGGACGGCTTCCTTCGTAAAGGTAAAGCTTCAGGGATTGTTTACATCTTTTTCACCCACAAACTTTACTAAGTTCTTTAAAAACATTTTGTTTTCTGCAGCCAAGCAGTTACATCAGGTACTCCTTTGTGAAATTCCATTTCTGCAGCCAGTCCTATCGATAATCAGTTACTAACCTTGCAAAACGAACGAACGAGGTTGAATTCTTACGGAACTTCATGTTGGGACGTTGTGGATAACAATTCATTTCCATCCCTCATTCAGTCTGTAGCGTGTGCTGACCAATCATGAAACGACATTTTATCTTTTGTCTTTTATGACCACTGTTGTGTAGGTTTTATGTGTTCATGATGATTTCAGTACAGGTAACTTAAAGCCAACCGCTTGACAATTCCTGTTCGGTGATAACATTTCGCATTAGGATGACAAGAAGAAATATAACGTATCTTCCTGTTTTATTTTTTTGGTTTGCCGTAAATTTCTATTTCCAACACACGATGTTGGAAAGAAAAATGAGTTATAAAATGGCTTTATTGACTTCAACAATGATTTTAAAACAGGTATTGCTTGATTTGTTTGCCTTTATTTAAATTGAGCTTGATACTCCACCGTTAATGTATAAACTAGCTCTTAGAGAAACTATGGATACATCAGAATTGATTATTTAATGAAGCCGGAAGAATATGTTGTCATTATTCCTTTAGGTATGTGCTAAACGAAAGCTCATACTGGTTCGAAATATTTCACGGTTCACAATATAGACTCCTCTTGAGCACGCATCTGCGACTCTGATGAAAGAAGACAAGAAGGACGCCTGTCAGAGACATGAAGAAAAAACTGACGAGTGACTTTTCCGTTTTGTGATCCAGTCTGAATCCAGCCTGAGGCACTACTTTTGTTTGCCTGAAAGTAGTGCAAAGATACAGGAAAGATCAGCTTCTAGTAGGGCTGCTATGTCGCCATTCGTCATAACGGTGATTAACTTTGCCAGCAGGTTTAATCTCAGCTCTCCTAAAGCACCTGTTCCTTACGCACCCCAAACCCAATTTTTAGCTTTCTGTACATGCATGCACACGTAACAGCTTTTTATAAACGGTGCTTATCCGATTGTCCTGCTGGTAAGAAGATATTACCTACGGCAATTCATCTATGAAAAAAAAAAAAATTACAAATTCATTGTTTCCTTTTGAACGACCTGTGTGGTATAATCACACACAACATTTCAATGATATATGCATTAGATTTGGAGATATTCATGTTTTATTTTGTATTTAATTAGTTTAATTGTGTTAATTAAAATGCCCCTCCTATTAAACAAACACTTTTTTTGCATTCTATTAAAGACATCAGAGACTTTTCTTAATTTTGCGAATATCAAGCTATGAAAACATTTAATAAAAAATAACAATTATAAATTTAAAAAATGGCAGTGAGAGTGTCTTAAGTAATCATTCATGAAAGTTTACTGAAAATTTGAAGGTAATCGGTTAAAGATTTTGACACATGAAGCATTTTTAAGTAATGAAAAATATTGGAAACAAAGTTATAAAAAATGACATTTAATGTGCATTACAGTACTGTGTTTATGAGTGCCTCCTAAATGAAGGATAAATATTGCCAAATTACGGAAATCAAATACCAGAAATGAAAATATGGAGTATATAGTATATATTTACATTTCTTCCAGGTATTCAACCAATTTTACAGGTCTTTACTTTAACATTTCCCAAGTTAATATTTCCTGCTATTATTTCTCTACCATATTCGATCCATAATAGATGCGGGCATTGTGTTCAATTTGGTATTACAGTTTCATAAGTAATACTGTTCCTGA